>JAXQQM020061216.1:0-49178 GCA_034641835.2 Pinus albicaulis | reverse complement strand
AATATATTTAATAAAAATAAAAATATAAAATATATAGAAAAATTAAAATACAATAATGGCAACTTTGTAATGATAATTAGTGAAATCCAACCACTAAAGCATAAAACACTTATAAGTACATGGAGGTAGAAAACAATAAAGTAGTCTTAAGAGTGGAAATTCCAGTATGATTTTTGCTAAAATCTAGCAGAAATTTTGAGAAATATAGACTATAGTTGTCAAATTTCAGGATTTTAAGTATCCAAAAATATTTTCATTTTGTAAACGCTAAATCCATTTCCAACTTCTAAAAAATAATTCAAACACTCATAATCAAATTTTCTGAAAAAAAAATCACCAAATCCCTTAAAAAAATAATAATTTCGAGATGAATGTGTAACCTCGATACAACACCACACCGAAAACAATTCTTAATCTGACTAGAGGCAAAGTTCAAATCTCTAAATCAATTCAGGGCCTCGCATAACTCTTTGAAATAACGTTCCAGCACGTACAGAAAGCTGAACTATTTAGATGATCTTTCAAGGCGCCTGGGGTCAACGACCCTTCAATTTCCCAAGGGTCACTATCTGTCTGAACAACCATTAAAATCCGCTAGCTAGGGTTATGTGCCTGAATCACCATTCAACTCATGGGTCACCACGTAATTATTCCATTATAACCTAAAAGCAACCCTTCGACGATCTCCTTATCTCGAAAGCTTTCCATTCCCATTTCCCTTCCTCTTCCCCATTTGCATTCAATCCAACGTGAATTTGCGTTTAGGGTTTCCTCTGCCTCCGCCTCCGCCCCCACCACTGCATATTCTCACATCATCGTGAATTTGCGATTGGGTTTCCTCCGCCTCCAACTCCATCGCTGCATATTCCCACAGCAAGAGGGAAAAGCCCCGCCTCCACCTCCATTACTGCATATCCCCGCAGCAGGAAGAAGGAAACGGCCTTCTTATTTCTCCTATGGATTAACAGGAATATAACGGGAGGGAAAGAAATTAACTTCTCAGACAATGTTTTATTTCCACTTACTCCGTTGATATCGCCATTTTCGCTTCATGATAAGACGAATCAGTGGGCTATCATCATCTCAGTCTTCGAGCTCAAGGTGTGCAATGGGGTAAACCTGTACTTCATTAATTACTTGTAAGTTCTTAGTATAGATCCTTCTCAAACTCTGATGTATTGAGCTTTGAAATTCTGATTTATTGTGCTCTGTAAACTTCTGGATGTGTAAAGGTTTAATGATTAAGATGGATATGTTTTAATTGTATTGATATACAATTGCATAGGTACCTCTTAAACGTGTTCAGCACTCAATAAATCAGCATAAAAAGATAAAATAATCTCTTGGGGGTTAAAATAGATCTATGTTAGTGTTTTTATTTCTTTAAATTCACTTAGGTTGTGTGTTTTTGGGGGAAAGCCTTGCTTTTTTAGGCATAAAAACTCTATATAATGTTTCTTTGGTTCACTGCACCCAGTTACAGGGTAAGGCTTATGGATGGGATAGTTCAGTGCCTCCTGAAAACTGAAGTGGTGGAAGCAGACCTTTCAATATGGTCAAATATTGAACTGGTTTGGATGGAATGTCAAATGATCTTTACAACACAGTTTCCCTTGATCATGGGCTTGGGTGGAGTAGGAAAGACAACGCTTGTAAAACAACTCTTTTACCAAAGATTTTCAAATTACTTAGGATCCTGCTTTTTCTTTTCTTCTTAAAGGCTTGATTTAGTTGGATCGAGAAGTAAATCATATGGATGAAGGGATAGAGATGCTTAAAAGCATCTCATAGCTGTCCCTGCTCTTATAATTTTAGATGATGTAGCTCATGTTGATCGGCTGAATGCATTTTTGTTGATCAAGGATGCCATTCTCCCAAATAGCTTAATTTTAGTTACATCCCAGGACAAGCATGTTCACATTGTAAATATTTGAATATCTGGTGGATAGGTTCTTATTGGTTTGTGCCGGATTGCCCTTATCTTTGAAAATGGTTGGGCAATTCTTTGTGGAGAAAAAGGCAGATTTTATTGGGAAGACCAGCTGGATAGACTTTTGTAAGTCAAAGTTTCCATTGAGATATACAAAATATTGAAAAATGGCTATGAAAAGTCAGGGATATGGCCATAAGAATCATGCCTTCTTTCAGCTTCATACATCACAAAAAAATTGATTATCTGGTAAATGAGTTCTTAATGGAGTGTAAAGGGTTGCCCTATCTTTGAAAGTGATTGGGCACTCCTTTGAGGAGGAAATGACAAATCTTATTGTTTTGGAGTTTAGTTGGATAGATTTTAGCAAATAGGAGTTTTCGCCAAGATAGGTAAGAGATTTAAGATTAGTTATTGGAAGACAATGATGTACCCATAAGAATATGACTCAGTCGAGTGTTTATCTAGAAAGGTGGTCATTGGCCCCTTGTGGCTGGTCAGCTGCACCAAATTGCAAATGTATTGGCCTTATAATCATGGTCTTAGATTTTCATCATGGTCGTTCTTCTTGTATTAGGGATTTCCTCTGCCCACTTTATATCAGTAGTATCATCAGCTGGTATTACCAGGCTTCATGTTCAGTAATACCTAACAATTTTTTTTTGGGAAGCAATTGCATTTGTGTTCATTGTGCATCCTTTTTTTTCGTGTTGATGATCGCTGTGTTTCAAATGTTGAGTAAAGGAAAATTTGCGAAGAGTAAGTGCAATTTTTATTTTGTTTGCCGCTTGAGGCAATGCAACGATTTTATTTGCCACAATCATTAATTTTCTTCGAGTATGCTGCAGAATATTTATGGACCAATGCCAACACATTACATTTATGAAGCTTATTTTGCCCAGTATGGCTGTTACCAATGAGTATTACATTTTGTTAGAGATGATTGTTGAAAAAATGAGCACTCTGACATTTGTTTTCCTGTCGTGTGACAATGAGGAAATCTACTATCCAAACTCACAATTAGCCACAAATCCCTTTAGCACTTTATATTGCTGCCCAAATATCAATGATGCTGTGGAGTTTATAGTGGATGTTTCCACCCAAATTGAAATATTGGTACACTAGAGGGGAAGATATCGAAGTGACTAATTTAATCTTTCATTTGTTTGGCATGTGAATTCTTGGAATTTTAGTTCCACACGCCCTGTTGATTCAGAGTAAATAGATGCAGTTCATTTTCTAGGATTCACTACTATTTTACCCTAATAAATGGCGCATGGCATTTTTATATAAAATCGTTTCAAGCCACTATGTCTTTGCAGTATTTGGGAAGCAAGACACATCACATTTTGTGAAAAGCTAGAAGACACAAATAAGTTGAAAATGGTTTGTATATGCAACACACAATAAACCATCAGAGCATGGTTGAGAAATTGAATTGGGAATTTGGACTTTTATTGGACATGAAATTTGTGAGGAGCTGGAAACTAAATACCAGTTATTGCGTGAAGAAGTGTATATCAAGTTTGTTGTTTCTGTAACAAATCACATTCCATTGCCATGCTGACATGTAAAGTTTTGAAAAGCTAATATTCCGCTTGTCTTGCGATTATATTCTGTGTCATTCATATTATCCATCAGATAATGTCTGTTCCTAACCTGATCCGCTTATATATGTGTGTGAATATATGTTGAGCATTACCGAAGTTTTTTAGCGGAGAAGATTGAATCGCAGACCCCTGGATAGGATCTGATTGTAAACGCCTCCAGAATTTGAAAATTTAACCCAGATCCCTTTGGGAAATGTTCCTGCGGCCTTGAGGCGCCACAGTACACATGCAGATCCCATTATTTTTGGTTTTTGTAATAAACCGTTCAATGCTCGCTTGTGCTTGCTTGTTGAAACCCTAAAAAGTTAATACCCCCATCCAATGAGGGTAGGTATGTTGTTGTTCTGTGCATAAATGGACTAAATCTCATTCTTCCCTCAACTATTTAAGTAATCTGGTAGTTGTTCTTGCGCGTAAATGTTGCCGTTGCTGTTATAAATTTCATCATTACTCAAGGACTTTCTGGACTGAATCTCAGCTACCAGCATATTGTGACGCACTACTGAGAAGCAGCATATTGTGACCCAAAACTGAGAATATACATAGAAATTGTTGTTCTGTGCATACAAATTTATAGCTGTCATGTTCTCATTTGTGACCCTAAACTAAGAATATCCATACAATTTTGTGTTGTTCTGTGCACACACTCCCTACAAATTGCTATTTTATTTTATTCATTCAATTTATTTCTGATTCAGATGAAGTAGTGCGAAATAATAAAATTTCCATGTGATTTAGACATCCAGCTGTGTATTCGTCATGTGATTTCAAACTCTTATTACTTTTGGCAGTAAGCGCAAACCTGTTCATATAAAAAAAACCATAATTAGCTATGATTCTCTCATCGATAAAATTTGGAGTATGTTGAGATAAATACATTGGGATCTGTAATATAAGGAATCATAGTGACTGATTATAAAAGTTTCGAACATAATAGTTTTCAATGTTTATTTTATGAAATCATAAATATATATTTATTATTGAAGTTTCTCTGCTCGCTCTAAATCCTGTTCAGGAGAGAGTACCCATTATCAATCTGAAACAGGGAGCTCTGTAATCGCTAAATAAGAAAATTATTTGGCAGTGGAGTTTTTATTTGGACGACATGTGATTGTTACAAAACAATTTGAATGTAGGTTCCGAATAATTTCATGATATTTGTTTGAATTTTATATTTAAATAGTTCTTAATAATTGTTTGAATGTGAAAATGAAAATCTAATAAATTGTTTGAATGTGAAAATGAAAATCTAATAAATTTTAATGGAAGGAAAATAAATAACAAATCAGTGAAGTGTTTTAAGTAAAGTGTTGGAAACACAGATAAGGTGAATTGGTATTTCTTTATTATTAGTAATTTTAGCTTATAAAAATTCAATGTATATAAAACTCGGTAAACATAAATTTTTATATAAGAAAAAATTGTACAATTTATTTATGTAATTCTTTTGTAAATTTATTCATATAAACAAAACACCAACTTACAACATTTGAAAACACCAATCTGTCAGAGATTTTTGTTCTACTGCTGAGCAGTATCTCAAATCCGTAGGCACCAACCTATAAGTGACTCTATTCCTGTCAAGGAGCACCTACTCTATTCCTGTCAACAGAGCACCTACTCAGTAATTTGTAGGTACCGATCTACTTCTTCAAGATACTTCACAACTTCTCTGAGTTCACACAAATTGCCTCTCTTCAGTGGTGCTACCACCCAACCATTCTACTTTTAGATTTGCTTCTTTAAGCTTGATCACAACCACTTGTGTTTTTGATTGCCACAATCAAGATGCACCGCAGCACTGATCTTTGCTTTACTGGTTACTCATTCCAATTATCCACAATCTTATTCTACTCAATTGCATATTGGTAAAACAACATTTGCATAATTTCTACGTTGTGAGGTCTCATTCCACTTCTCCCTTGTTCATGTATATAGATGCGTTTTACTCACCCCGCGGTATCTGTGAATAGTTTTTGCTGATCTTGGTTGCTAAAATTTTTAACGCAACTTGATAAGTATAATATTCCTTCAATACAACTCATTCCCTTATGGTCTGCTTTCTCCTTTGATAGAGCTCAAGTCTGGTCACCCTTTGGCACACTTTCTAGTCTGGTCACCCTTTGGCACACTTTCTAACATTGGTTCATAACAAAGATATTCACCTCTGATATGACTTTGACAGTGTTCTTGTTGTTCACTAGCTTAGTCTCCTTCAAATCTAGCAAGAGTAACACAAATTTGGCCTTTGGCCTAGGGCTTTGCCTAAAAAAAGACTTGAAAATAGCCTCTAACAGACCTTGACCACCTTCAAAATCAGCCATGTGGCCTCCTCAACACTCCGCCTGAACAAAACTGGGCCTCAAACATAATTGAAACTTGACCTCCTAACCATAACTGAAACTCAACGTCAAAACAGAGTGAGACCCTTCCCAAGAATTATGCCAAAAACCCTTCCCCTACTATACTTCCTTCCTCTAGGTTAGTCTTCTTGTTGCTCCCTAAACTTGGACTTCTTTGTAATCCTTCGTTGACAAAGTGTTTGTCATATTCCTCACACAACCGAGTTGATGTCACAAATGAGTCACACGAATGACCTTATTTATACTAAACAAGTTAGGGGTCAAGGCGTAGGGCTGACTTGTCCTCGAGTAGGGTATATATATTAATATATCTAATTTTTTTTTTTCTCCTCAACCCCAAGGAGTGAGAAGCTATGCCAGATATTATGAGAAAGGTCTTGAATTACGCTATTTGATTATCGGAAAGGTCTTGAATTATGCCATTTGATTAAGTATTTCTCTCTCATTTGGACAACCTTCAACATCAATAACAATAATTTTCAACCAGCTTGTGGGCGAAAAATTTTTAGTTGAAGATTTGGTGCACCTCAACAAGTTTGGGTCTCTTTTGACAATTGATAAATCCGAATTCAAGATAGATTTACATTAATGTATGATTATGTGCATACTATAATTCTATTACCAAATATTGTCATGAGTTGAAACATCTTTAGTGAGAAGGAATCAAAAATGGAAAATCCAAATTTAAGATAGATTTACACTAATGTATGATTACGTGCATACTATAATTTCATTGCCAAATATTTTTATGGGTTGAAACATCTCTAGTGAGAAGGGACCAAAAATGGAAAGAGCATGAAGTTTGAGGGGGAAAAACTGAAATGTTTGCACCTCAATAAACTTAAATGTCTGCAGCTCAATAAATCCAAATTTAAAATGGATTTACAATAATGTATGACTTTCCATAATATAATTCTATTGCTTAAGGTTTTCATGACTCGAAGGAAATTACATAGCATATAATTAAAACATTAGAGTGTGAAGGAGGCAAAACTTAAAGACTACTTGCACCTCTATCGTGCTTTTTTAATACATGTTTTGTATAATTTCATGATAATGGTTTGAATGTATATTTTAATTAGTTTCATAATAATTTGCTTGAATGTAAAAATCAAGTAAATTCAAAATCTCTCACTTTTAGGATCAAATATTTTCAATAAGTGTAGGAAATTAAATAACATATTAGTGAAGTGTCTCAAGTGAGAAGAGAGCAAAGCTTTAGAGGGAAAAGCTTAAAGAATGTTTTCACTTTGACAATTTGGGCATCTCTTGACACTTGATATATCCAAATTTAATATGGGTTTACACTAACGTATGGCTATGCGCATGCTATAATTATATTACCAAAAGGTTTTCATGAGTTGAAGGAAATTACATAACATACGAGTGAAGCAGCTCGAGTGAGGAGGGAGAAAAACTTGAAGAATGTTTGCGCCTCTACAAATCACAATATACATATTTTAATTATTTTTTGAGTGACCTAGCTTGAGTGTGAGAAGGGAGCAAAACTTGAAGAGTATTTGCACCTCTATAAATTTGATCTATCTTGATGTTTGATAGATTATGATTTAAGATTGTAAAACCCTTATTGTGACCCTCTAGATTGTAAATGAATGTACATATGAAATTTATGCTAGTGAGTCGGTACATATTAATTAGGCTAATGACCGAAGGACTACTTTTGGGGCCGATGTGCTTGTGTGCACGTGTTTATATGTTTTTATATCAAAATAACATGCACATCAATAAAATACATCAATGTTGTAGACCATCACTATTAATACTCCATGAGCGTGAAACGAGGGGGGGGGGTGAGCGCTTAATAATTATTAAAAGTGCACATGTTGTAAGTTAAGTCCATAAAGTGACTTAAAAAGTGCCATATGTCAATAGAGTGACATGCACATAAAAATGAAGGTGTTAGTGTTATGGAACACACATATTTTCCACATCATTGCATTATGGGAAGGATGATTAGACCATCCTAGATGGGAACATAGGGGACGACCTTGTGACATGTTCTCCAATGTGAGGTTAGAGGGGTACCTGGTGACCCATGAGGTAGTAGGAACTTTTGGAAACCATAGGGCTTGGGAGCATCCCTAGTCGGCCTTGAAGGATACCCTGGAGGTATTGGCACAACCCGAAGGGCTATTGGTGCCAATAAGGGGGTGAACTACTTGGGTTGCAGGGTTGATGGGGGATGTGAGCCTCTTGATTGTAGACTATTATTGATGACCTACCAGGTCTATTCCTCCATGAATGGTAGCCTTAAAATACTAAGGCTACACTACAAGTCTCAAGAAAGAGAAAACCCTTCTTTTCCTCTCTGCTGAGCGTGATTAAGGAAACACATGAGCATGACAACACTTTTTTCTTTAAAACCCATGTGCTCGTTCTTCTTTAGTCTTCCTTGATGTATGAAAACCATGGAAGTGAGGACATGAACCCATCTGCTTGTTCAAGAACTGAACTCTGAAACAGGAACATAACCATTGGTTCAGGAACAAATCACCTTTCTTCTGTTACTCCATCTTATGCATGTCTGCTCTTTTGCACGATGATCTTGACAACGATCTTCTCCAAAAGACTTCCCCTTGACATCGAATTCCTCTATGCAAGTTAGCTTCTCAATTCCGGCCCAGAATTTCCATTTTACCTCGAATTAGAAATCTCGCCCATCTAGAGCAAAATAATTAGTTTTGTAATATCATCACGCCTCTTCACAACATAATTCTTCAATTTAAATATCATTCCATTGTATTGAGCAATTCGTACTCAACGACAACAGGGTTATTGTCTACCTTCGCAGTAAAGTTTGCTAATTCAGTGACTTCAATTCTTTCCCATTTATCTACAACAAGACACATAGTGGCCTTTGAAAATATCAATCTTTGTCTTTCTGGTAATCAAAGTTACCTTCTCAGCTCCAAGGATTTGAATCACTGCACAAACTTTTAAAACGGTGATACCATTTCTAAACCTGAGATGCTTGAACCCACATTGAATATATATCCAAAGACTGTCATTAAGATCGTAGAAGTAAATGAAATGCCCATAAACATAGATTTGACCGCAGAGGTGTGTTTA
This sequence comes from Pinus albicaulis, assembly GCA_034641835.2. Classification (NCBI taxonomy): domain Eukaryota; kingdom Viridiplantae; phylum Streptophyta; class Pinopsida; order Pinales; family Pinaceae; genus Pinus; species Pinus albicaulis. The sequence goes on along the minus strand of JAXQQM020061216.1, from coordinate 40,185 downwards.
ATAAATATGCAACCACTTCGTGAAGTATAATAAAATTATAAAGGTATATCCAACCTTGATCTGAGACTACAAAACATTAGAGGAGCTAATTGCATATCCAAAACTGTATTAATTCCAAATTCACATATACTAGAATTCAATCAATAATCATCCGTAGACGAATGAACATAATGAAAACTTCCTTTCATTAATCAAACTATACATATACTTACAATTTTCGTTTAATTCATCTCTCTCCATGGCTTGATTTTCTTTAGTTGAAGTGGCCTCTCCTAATTCCTTTGAGGCTTACAAATATATACAAAAGGATTCTGCAACCAATTCTGGTTCAGATCCATAATCTATTCAACCATATCCTAAAAATCCTCTAAATCCACTTTTGACTCACTAAATCCCTATTCTATGAATTCCTAATCCCTAAGATCTTTATGAGATCTTTACAAGTATAATATCTCTCGTATTCTTAATTATTTGAGAATATTTACATTAAAACCCTCACATACATATTTCTCACTCAAATCATTTTAAAATATACAAAATTCCTATAAATAAATTAAATTTTTTAACAAACATTAGACCCCTTAAGTCAACCAAAATACAATTATTTTTCGAGCCAGATGCTCTTGCATCAATTATGTTTGGCACCTTGATTTGATTATGTGTGGTACTAATGTGTACTTGGCTTTGGGTAAGCTATTTTCTAATGGAGTTAAAGCCCTAGCTCGAGGGAGACCCATTGTTGAGAGAGTATAAAAAATGTGGTCTTGTTGGTCTAGTCTATGATCATCTTGGAATTTTCCAGGAGATTTTAAGCAAACCATCATTTACCGAGTTACTTCGATCAGACCCATTGAGTAACTCTCAAGCAAACTTTGATTATGTGAATTTCTTATGACTCTTGGCTTTTATTAAGGGAGGGTTTTTCCTTTTCTCCTTTTTCATGCTCCCACTATGATCAATATGTCTTATTGTTGCCACGGGGTTCGAGGAAGTATCCCAAGAGTAGATCCACCTTAAGGATCACTTCTCAACTTATTAAAATGTGAGCCTAACCTCGAGGATATCGAGAGAATCCAGGAAAATTGACCCTCAGAACTCCCATTAGTGGAGGGTGCTAGCAACGAGAACTCTGATCTAATTTGAGCTGAACCCTGGAGCTTTTTATTATTGTTATTACTAATATGCTTAAGGTGTAAATATATGTGTCCTCGTTGTTGTTCATGTGACTATAGAAGCTCCCCCTTAGATTATCCTTCACATTTTTCACTAATTAACAATTCAACTTTTTGAAATAAAATCAATGAAGAGAAGTAGGAGGTACTATTCTCAATTTCTTCTTCAAATATTCAAAGGGATCCCTCGCCAAAGGCTTGGTGAATATATCATCTATTTGTTTTTTAGTTGATATATACTCCCTTAACACTTTGCTTAGTAACCAACTCTTTAAGGAAATGATACTTGATGGGGATGTGTTTTGTTTTAGAGTGAAACACTGGATTCTTTGATATTCTTATTGCACTTGTATTATCACATTTGATAGAGATTGGTTCATTGCATGTTTCCTTCATATCTTGAAGAATTTATTTCATCTAAAGTACTTGTGTGCAACAATATGTTGTTGTAATGTATCAACTTTGACAGTAGATAATGTGACTGAGGTTTGCTTCTTTCTCAATCAAACAACCAATGATTCTCCTAAGAGAAATGCACCACCACTTGTACTTTTTCTATCATCCATGCAACTGGCCCAATCTACATCTATGTAAGTTGTTAGTGAAAATTCTTTTTCTTTTGGATACCACAATCCATAATCCATTGTGCCTTTTAAATATCTGAATATTCTTTTTGTTGCTAAGAGATGGCTTTGCTTTGGACCTGATTGAGATCTTGCTATTAACCCAACTGTTAGCATTATGTTCAGTGTTGAAGTTGTTAGGTATAATAGGTCGAAAATCATAGATTTATGCAACTTTTGATCAACTTCTGGTGATTCATAATCCTTAGCATGCATCCAACAACCATGGGAGTGGTGACAGGGGTACATTCCTCCATTCTGAACTTTTTCAACATTTATTTTAAGTATTTCCTTTGTGAGATGAACATGCTTTTTAAGTTTTGTATGAGTTGTCCACCAAGAAAGAAAGAGAGTTCTCCAATCATTTACATTTCAAACTCAAACTTCATTTCATTAGCAAACCATTGGACTAGGGAGTTTTTGTTGCTTTCTAATATTATGTCATCAACATATACAACTACAATCAAGATTTTTTCACAACTTTTCCTCTCTTGAAGCCTTATTTTTGAAGATGTTTGTCCAAACAAGAGTACCATGCTCGTAGTGCTTGTTTGAGACCATAGAGTGCCTTCATTAATCTTCAAAATTCATTAGGATTATCTGATAACTGGAAGCCTTTAGGTTGTTCTATATATACTTCTTCTTCAAGCTCTCCATTAAGGAAGGAAAAATTCACATACATTGATATACTTTGAAGTCTTTGTGACAAGCAAATGCAAGAAACATTTTAATTGCTTCTAACCTCACTGAAACAAAAGCTTGTTCAAAGTCTAATCCGTCTACCTGTGCATAGCCCCTGCATACCAACCTTGCTTTATTTTTGATGATATGTCCTTGTTCATTTAGTTTGTTTTTGAAGACCCACTTTGTGTCTATGACGTTTTTGTCTATTGGTCTTTGTGTCGGCTCCCAAGTTTCATTCTTTTCTATTTGGTTCAATTCTTCACTCATTACATATATCCAATGTTCATCTTTGCTTGCTTCAGAAAACGTCTTGATTTCAATCATAGACAACATGGAAATTTGAGCTTGATTTGATGTCTCAAAAAAGTTTTATTCTTGCTTGAATCCTTGCATTCTTGTTACCAATGATTTGATTTTTAGGATGGTTCTTTTGTACATACCTCAAAGGCGCTTTTGAATGGTTCTCTGATTCCCCAACATCTTCAAATTGTTCTTCCTCTTCTTCACTGATTGACTGATCAAAGGGATTGATAAATCCTGTCAACTTGCTTTTGGGAGATAGTTCCTCATCAACTTTCACATCTATATAGTTCAACTATCCTGTGCAGAATTTTTTTGTAGCAATTGTACCCTTTGCTTTTAGTTGATTCTTGAATACCCTAAAAAGATTCCTTCATCTTCTCTAGCATCAAATTTTCCCAATTTATCGTCATTGTTCTTAATATAACATTCACTACTGAACACTTTGAAGTGTTTGATTGACGATGGTTTTCCATGTTATAACTCATATGGTGTTTTTTCACAATTAGGCCTGAGATGTTCTTTATTTAGTATATGGACTGTTATGTGAATGGATTCTTCCCAATAGGTCTGTGGTATGTTTCTTTCTTAAATCATAGCCCTAGTGACTTGTTGCATTGATCTATTTTATCTTGCAACTACTCCATTCTACCGGGGAGTGTTTGAAATGGGATAATGTCTCTTTATTTCATATTCATCGTATAAGTTTTCAAGTTCATTTGATGTAAACTCTTCTCCTCTATCTAATTGTATGCACTTTATCTTGTAGCCTGTTTGGTTCTCTGCCAATGCCTTGAAGACCTTGAATTTAACAAATGCATTTGATTTATCTCTTGATAAAGCTACCCATGTTATTTTGGAAAAATCATCAATCACTAACATAAAGTAATGCTCAACCTCAGGTGCTTATGTTCTAGAAGGTCCACACAAGTCCATGTGTACTAGTTGAAGTGGCTTGCATGAGCTTGTTTCCCAATTTCACATGACTTGCAGATAGGGTTTTATGGCTTGGTAATTTTGGGTAGGTCTCTTAGCTCCCTTTTTGTTGATTATGATGATATGATCAGAATTTAGATTCCCTAGCCTTCTATGCCATAACCAACACTCAACTTGTTTTCCCAAATGACATTCTTCACTTTCTTCCTTTAGAACATATACATCATTTGTTGTTCGGACTCCCTTGGCCGATATCTTTCCTGTTGTAGTTGACTTTGTTTCACGTTCTTAAGCCCTAAAGATGACATCATATTCGTTGTCACAGATCTGACTCACACTAAGCAAGTTATGGTTCATCCCATCCACAAGCGATGCATCTTATGTCTCGCCTTTGCCATTATTCAAGCTTATTGTACCCTTTTCCATTATTTTCCCTAGTGCATCATTTCCAAATGTGACATTACCAGATTTGTTTTCATTTAGGGACAAGAACTTACTCTTATCACCAGTCGCCTGGAGCAACCACTATCTATATATCATTGATTGTTTTGGTTATGAGCATAAAGAACAAGACCACAATCACTGATTTTCTTCTCTTCCTTTTTTGTTTTCTACAACATGGGTTCATCTATCCTATGATTACTTTGAGATGGTGGTCTAAAGTTTCTAAGTTGACATTCATAAGATTTATGTCAAAATTTGTGGCAATAGTAGCATTCAGTGACACCAGAAAGCAGGGAAAATGGATTGTTGTTCTTGTTTATGTTTGTTCTTGCAATTACAAATTTGATGTTGATTTAATTTCTTTTATGACTTCTTATTTCATTCCTTCTTATATATGCTTTTCAATTCATAACCTTCTCACCAAATTTTTAGCACAAATAATAATATCCATAGAATAAATTTTCATACATGGGGATAGTTTGTGCTTGTGAATATGGTCTCCTTGACATCTGGTAGTTTTGTCTTTTGAAGAAATAAGGATGTTGGTAACTTATTGCATGCTTGCCAAATACTCTTGTTTGTTGTTGGTGGATAGATTAGAACTTTGCTTTTGTTGAGATGCATTGTTACCTTGTTGTTGCTAAGGTGTGCTATTGGCATCCTTATTCTTTGGTTGTTGATTGTTGTCATTATCTCCTATGACAAATTTGATGAAGTTGATGGTCTTTTTATCATTTGTCTTCTTCTTACTGGTTTCTCCTTCATAACCCAAACCAACTTTCATAAGAGGATATCTTTGAGCATTCGGTATCTCATCCAAATTTTCAGACCCTTTAATGTGTTTAAAATTCATATTTAACTCAGCTTGTGTTTTCTCTAGCTTCTTTCTAAGAGCAACTACTTCTTCGAACTTTTCATTTTTTTTTCCCTTTTTCTTTTAACTGTTGTAATAGGATATCTTCAACCTCTTTGGCCTCTTCTAATTCAACCTTTAACATGCGAAGTTCTTCAAATTAAGGTTCTTCTTTAACATATTTAATCAAAATCTCCTTTCGTTTTTGTTATTTTGTTTGAGTGTGTCAATTTCTTTCTTCTAGAGCACTAATTAGCTCTCCTTCAAGGCTAGCTTCACCCTCTTCTTCCCCACTCAACTCACACTCATTATGTTATCCAGTTTGAGACTCTAGGGACATAAGCATGAATTCACTAATTCCCTCTTCATAAGAAGATTCATTTGTGTCTTCTAAGGAACTGGTATCCTGGGTATACAAACTTTTCCTTCTAAATCTCTTATCATTCTTTACTCTGTTATATTTACTCTTTTCTTTATTTTTTGAGTTATTTTATTCCTTCTTAAATGGACATTTTTAGGCATAATTCCCTACTCTTCCACAATTAAAACACTTAAAAGGAAGTTTTCCTTTATACTTACCAATCCATTTCTTCGTTCTTTTCACAAATTTTGCTTCTTCTTCACTTGAGCCTGAACATGACCACTTTTGGTCTCCTATAGATTTCTTATATACTTTAAATGTTTCATCTCTTGATGTAGAATTTCCTTTTGTAATCCTCATTTCCCATGTTATTAAATATATTGATTCATTGTTAAAGTTTCAACATTAGACACCTCTTCAATCACTAATACTTTGGGATTAAATTTGACATGAAGTGATCTCAACACCTTTGGGACTATTGTAGACTCCTTAATTTTTTCATCTAGACCCTTCATAACATTTACAATAAATTTAACAACTTGAAGAAAGAACTTAGTTATGTCTTCATCATCATTCATTCTCAAGGAATCAAATTGCATTTTGTAAACTTGTAATTATGCCAATTTCACTTTACCATATCCTTCATGAATGTTTTTTAATTTATCCCACATTTCTTTAGCAGTCTTACAATGCATTACTTTTACAAATTTTGACTTAGCTATCCCACCAAGGATAGCATTCATGGCTTTGTAAATGAAGGAAAATTCCAATTTATCATCTTTATCTACAATAACTAGTGGTTTCTCATACCCATGCTCTATTTCACCCCAAACATATACTCTAGAGAACATTAAATATGTCCACATTCTAAATTTCCAAAAAGTATAATTAATACCATTAAACAAAGGAGCTTTGTTTGCAGGAAACCCTTCCCAACCATTCTTATGACTTAGATCTTCCTTTCAACGGTTAGGCTGATACAAAAGGAAATGAATTCGATATCAATTGTTGAAAACTAGGAAATTACTAGGAGGGGGGGGTGAATCAATGATCGTGTCTTTTAGCAATGACCTATTTTAACAACCTTTTAACCTTTCTTTTAACAATTAGTAGGATTATATAGATGTTCTAAAATTAACCATGAATTCAAAGGCAAGCACACATGCAACACATGTAGACACTAGATATAAGTGGAAACCCATAAAGGGAGAAAACGATGAATTTTGTTGTTGTGATGTAATTGCAAGCTCCCACTCCCTTTTTACATCATCATTTGTTGGCACCCACCTACATGAGGCTTCAACCCCTCTTTTATTGTGCAAGCTACAACTTGTTGGAAGCACCTATTTCCACTTCTTACAGGCTCCAACCTACTATTTTTTAGGCCACTACCTAAAAGGAAACACCAATCCCCTCACAAATTAAAATTTTAATTTGTCGGTTTACTTGATTTTTAATTTTTGAATTCCTACTTATTTTTGTTTTGTACTCTATCTCTACTCCTTTACAATTTTTTATCTCCCTTTCTACTCCATCTCAATTACATTTTTCACTTCAACTTCTCTTTCTCTTTGTATTTCTCTCTCTTGCCATGCAAATGTCAAATCAAGTCTCTCAAAATTCAATAAAAAAACAGTTCTGCATTCCAAAAATCCATCTTTATATGACTCACTATTTATTTGTATTCCAATGCATGGATTTGAAATTAAAAGGTGATCCACCCATTCGTTTCACATTCTTCTCAAAGTTGGAATCAAAATTTGCATAAACAAATTCCTAGCAAGGAAATGAATAGTCTTCCAAATGTTTATTTGTATTCCATATGCCTAGCAAGAAAATAGTCTTCAACCCTTGAAATTATGGATAAGATACTCGGCAAGTCTCACCTATAATGACCTTAATATTATATTGAATATTTTCATGTTGTGCAAATCATCACCTCCTATTTGATGTAGGAATTCAAATCACTTGTACATAAAATTATGCCAATTATTCCATATCAAATTTCAAAACTCCTCTTCTGATGTAAACTTGTAAGTAATGGCTATACTAAAATTTCCATTGAAACAAAGAAATATGGACCAGGGCAGGATCAATATGCTCTAGAAGGAAAAACTATTCACAAAGAGCTTCATAATGATTTCTATCCACGTTTGAAAATTGTTACTGCAAAATATCCAACATTTATATCTTCTTCTAGAAACTAAATATATCCTTTGTAAATGCCTTGAGATTACCCCAAAGTGTGTTTTCTTGCAATTACCATGAGCGTTCTGACCCCTTAAAGTTCTCAGGTGCACTATTATTTCCATCTTATCACCTTCCAATTTCACAGTATTGCAGTTGTTTCCTATGATTTATATCTTATATTCAAGCCTCTCATCTTGACTTCCTTCAGGAACATAAAAGGGTGTTGCATGTCTTCTTTTACTATTTGAATCTTCAATGCCAACATAAGATGTGAGCTTCTTTGAATCAAATTTCCTTTCATTTGCCGATTAATAGTTTTACACATAAGACTCAACCATAATGCACAACTCCTTCATCAAAGTCAAGATCATTTATGAATCAAAATGACACTTCCTCAGTTTCATTGACAATAGCAATCCTTCCTTCAAAACCCATGAGAAGCAAGTCAAAATAAGCATCTACAATGTAATGGCCAGAAATTTTCCTATGGAACCTCATTCCCAATGGCTAGGCATAGATGTGCTCTAATTTGGATTTGGTGCAGGAGGATTCTTTGGATTATATATTTCATATCTATTAGGCGATGTAACAATAAAGTCAATCCAACACACATTAGGACCATTAAACAAACTCTACAAAGAATAGAAACATTCAAAATTTCATGTGGAAAAGCATGGAAAGGAGTGCTTGGGCCATAACAAATGTTAACAAAAGTTTTGTTGAAATGTTGATATTCTACCTTTGACTAATGATTCACGCTACTTCATAATGACTCGAGTATGAATGAAGCAACACAAAACCATATTAGGCCTTTGATCCTCAAAACCTGTGTGCTCAATCAATGCCAAGTTACCTGGAAGTATGCTAACATTTAAACACTTGATTCAAAACTGAACTTGGGGAGCATGAATTAAACCATGTGAGCATGAAACGCTCAGCTGACACAAGAACACTATTCTCCTTCAATAAGTGATGTATATTGACCCTCATGAGGAGCTTGATCTACTATAAATAAAATTTCTCTAATGAAAACGCCTTTGACATCAATGCCAACACTACTAGCACCATCTATAGTTAGGGTCATCAAACCCATGCCTATCTTTAAAGTAAATGGGGTTTCATTTTCCCCAACTAGTAGGCTAGAAAGTAATGCCCTTTCTTTGTCTCCTTACATTCAAGCATGTTAAATTCTCCACAAATGAGCCATGGTGCATCAAGAAGTTCGTCTTCTATCTAATGCTATGATGCTATGTGCTCTTGTCAATATTTAAAGTTGTAAATATTGGCCAAACCTAGGATTTCACTATCTTAATTGAGTAAAGGTGGAAAGAGTCTTTTGGAGAGGGGCTAGTTCCTTGTTTAAAAAATCTAGATGAGTGAAGGGAGAACAACACTTCAATGCACGATTTTCCTTTTGTGTGCTCATAGAAATACGATGAGCTTTGGGCCATATGACAACCATAGCCACACATATCGTGAAACTTTTGATTTAAACTTCTTGCAAATAGAGAAGATTTGTCCCACCAATTAAACACAATATCTGCTAAATAAAATACGTTTTATTCCAAGGTTACTTTCACTACAAACCGATGGAATTGTTCATCATTGTCTCATTTTCTTTTAGAACTCACATAATGCCATAAGAGTTATTCAAAACATCTAGTTATCAACGAAACCAATCCCCATGGGTAACTTGTTTCAACCATTTAGCTTGGTTGCTAGCCTCATTTGCATTTAATTTTCCTAGAACATGAAGGAGATTGAGTTTGGTGACTACCATTTCTTGGTTAGATTGAGCTCGAGGAAGGTTGATTAGTTGCAACATTTGATGACATGTTGTGTCTATTCGTAGCTTTAGTTTTTGAGTCTAAAGACTTCATGTCTTGATTCTTAGAAATGCCATAGTTTTTGTTCTTCCTGACTACTCCACTCATTATTAAATCACCCCGAGATATTAGTGGATAGTCACACATATGGTGATCCAAGTTGTAACACCAAAAGTAGGGGTTACACAAAATGATGTTGGAGAACACCTCCCTTACAACCTTGTCCCCTACTTGGATAATAACATATTCCTCAAGTTCCTCTAAAAGATTCATGATCCAAATGCGATCATTATATTATTTGTCATCTATGTTTTAGGGTGGAAAAATTGGATTCTTTAGCTTGTAGGGTCATTGGCTTTTAATGATAAGTCTCTCAATTTGGAGAATTGGGGTTTGAAACCTTCTAGAGCTATTTTGAGGCATTAAAAAATGTTTTTTTGGAGTAAAAATACTCTTTCTTGTGCCATACCCTTCGACATTGTTATACACTCAAATATCTTTCCAACAATGTAAGAATTGTGTCAAATAGAGTTCATATGAAAAAGTTGTGCCTCCTGCAAGTTGACTTACCATGTTGACCACTATAGCATGAGTGGATGCCACGTTAGCTTGTTATACACTCAAATATATTTCCAACAATGTAAGAATTGTGTCAAATAGAGTTCATCTGCAAAAGTTGTGCCTCCTGCAAGTTGACTTACCATGTTGACCACTATAGTATGAGTGGATGACACGTTAGCCCACATTACTGATGCATATGGGGCTAGCTACAAGTGAATTTTGAAGAAGAATATAGAAGTTCAATCCCGTAACTCTAGTTGAGGGTCAAGGGAGTCAAACCCTAGTTGTATATCAAACTATGTTAAATATCGTGTCCATTAGGAGCAGGTGTTCCATTCTATGTTATTGTATTTGTTCCATATTTGATTAGAGCAATTGGGAGTGGGAAATTGGAGAGAAAAATAGAGATGGTTAAGATCTTGTAACAGTATCGCAAGCCACAAGTCTCAGGTAACTCCATAAAGAATACTTCTTTCTCTATACTTGCACAATTTCCATACTAGAGAAGAGAGAACAAAGCAAACCTCATCTTCAATCCGGGCTTCTCCCATAAGGGTTTCCTAGGGAAAAAATTGTGTCTATTATGGATGGTGTGTGTATTTATATTTATCTATCTATCTCGCACTTCAGTTAATTTATTAATTTAATCGTAAAAAGCTAATAAATAAATAATTTGAGATCTAACGAGAACTAACATACATAGTAACATTTCAATAATTTTATCAGATCTATTATGACGATTTGTTCTAGTTGAATATACATAACAATTTACACATCAATTCACCTTAATGCAAATGCCACTTGGCCTTGGGTTGAAGAACCACTTAGGTTTATGAGAACAGATAAACATTCTAGGGAAGACTATGATTGCATCAAGAAGGTAGCCTTAACTCAACCTAGACTAGGTAGGAAAGCTATGCAATTTTATCATGCAAAAAATCATGAGACAAAAAATAGAATAAAACTAAAATGTTATTATGTAGCTCGGGGTTGCGATGCATGATTTTCATCACAAGAGCTAAGTCATTGAATTGTATCGAAAAATAAATATTTGATCAAGTTGTGAGTATGGGTATAGTGCAAAACATATAACTCATAAAATTCCCTATTCCACTCCAATTACTATCTTAGGGGGAACCCTCCTAACAAAATACAACTAAATGTAACCCATCCTACGCTGATGACAAGAATAGTCATATTCAAATTATAGTCATTATATATTGCTATTACGCTATTATAGTCATTATATATTGCTATTACACTATGCTTTTCACCATTATATTTATTAAAAGATTTTGGTTTTCATTGTAATACTATACTTTCAATTATGTATCTTGTGTTTTCATTGTGTTCTTTCATTTTATTTTTTATCCAACCCAGATCATTTGGAACATGTTGTAGTTGTGGGATTAGTGGTTGTGTATGAGGGTTTTGTTGCATTTTAGACTTGTTACTTCCACCCAATTGAATTGTAACATAGAGAGTGCATAAAGAATAACCTTGTTAACATCTCCTAAAAGTGCATTTATGATTGCGTTTTCTTTTCTCTCCTTATAAATGATCTCATATTCGTACCCTAATATCTTTATAACCCACTTATTAATCCACCTAATTTAATATTTTAAAAATTCCCATTTCAAAACAATAACTATCATAGAATCACATTAATCACATAACAAATTACTTAATATTTACTTATAAGACTCGCAACTCAAACTTTCCTTGCAATGATAAGACTTCCAACTCACACTTTCAAATGATAACACTTCCATACTTTCAGTGTAATGATAACACTTACATTTTACTTTATAATAATAACAATTTGAAGCACACACTTCATTGAGTCACATAGCAAGCCAATAAATATTTATTCAAATATAGAATTGGCAATTTATATTTAATGATAATGGTACAATGTAATTATTCTTGGTGTGTTTTTTTTGTTATTTAAAATATGTTGTTTTTGGGTGCTAAATATATTTAACATTATGAGAAAATTATTGAAGCACTTGAATTATACAGATTTCACAAGGTAAATTCTAACAAATTTTTGTTAAATATCAAGCAAAATTTAATAAAAAACATACTTAATAAAAGTAAAAATAAAAATATATAGAAAAATTAAAATACAACAATGACGACTTGATAACACTAACTTTCATTTTAATGACATTTTAGTGAAATCCAACCACTAAAGCATAAAATAGGTATAATAAATATATGGAGGTAGAAAACAATAGAGTAGTTTAGTGAGGTTACAAATTCCCTTGGAAAATAGTTGAAATCTGACAGAAATTTTGGGAAATCTGGGTTATCGTTCTTAAACTTGAGGATTTTGGGTGGCAATAGTTTTTGATTTTGATGGTGCCAAATTCATTTCCATAATCTTTGAAAAAAAAACCACCAAATTCCTGCTAAACAAAGTTTTTGATTTTGATGGTGCTGAATCCATTTCCACAATCCAAAAAACAATTCAAACACTAACAATCTTATGATCAGATTTTTTGAAAAAAAACCACCACTTTCCAGCGAAAAGTAACTTTCCAAGAAGAATATGTGGCCTAGATACAACCCTGAAAACAATTCATAATCTGACTGAAGGTAAAGTTGAAATCTCTAAATCAATTCAGCGCTTGGAAAAACTCTTTGAAACAAGGGCAATTTGCGTTGTTGTAGTCCCTGCCGGCCTACAATTTTTCTCCAGGTCCAAATGTAGGTATGTATGGGATGTGGTTGTTTTCATCATTATATATATTTCCCTAGCAACGTGTGAGGCATGGAAGGATGTAAAAAAGAGAAGGAAGACATAGGAGGTGGGTCTCTTGGAAAGATCTGAAAGGGTTATATAAGGCATGCAACGAGTGTCACTCAGTGTGGGATATGCAAGGTTAATGGAGGTTACATGCTTACCTGCTTTCAGCGATAATGCCTTGTTCCCTTAATAAAAGGGGAAAATCAGAGTTCTACGATAAGGGCTCAATCACGAAGGTCAAGACCTGTAACTGGTTCTTTATATGATATGGAGGAGACTGCTTGTTATCTTCCTTATCTGCTACTTCTCATTCAACTGAATCTACTTCTGCCTCAACCTCTGCATCAACGGCTTAAGCGAGGTGTCTTGCAGTACCGACACACTGTGGTTGTTTCTACTGTAGCTGGAGTGTCTGCTATCGCTGGGATTGCCGGTTTCAAGAGCCTATCTGTCTGGTGCGGTAACAACTTGAACCAGACATACTAATTGCTATGGATCCAACCTATCGAGCTATTGAATAGATGATCAGCCTCTAGTCCCAACTGGAAATAAACAATTATAGAGTCAAGATAGTCGATTGTCGCTAGGAAAGAAACAGGGGGTGAACGCTGGATAGCCGAAGGAAAGAAAGATGCTAACCGGGGGTTCAGGGCAAGTTTCGCACCTACAAGCAGCGGCTTCCGAGCCCTACTAATGGTTGTTTCTTGTGAAGATGGTGCTGTGGGTTGTTTCTTGTGAAGACGACACTGCTGTGAAGATAATTCTCGGTTTGAATCCTCGAACTACGTTTTAATCTCTGCCTCTGTATTAGCAGTGGTGAGGATTACTTCGATGGAGACAATGGCGAGGTAACGATGGCAAAGTAAATGCATGGAAGGGCAATGGAATCGGGGGAAATCAATAGCCACACGTCACCTTTTCGAATCCCCACACCATGCAGTCTGACAGTGAGTGAGCAGTCCCACAACAAGCGAGGGATCTCACATTGTGGCGGAGGGATGGATAAGACACCGAGAGACCAATAAAGGCGTCAACTAAGGCGATCTGGTGCATAGGCTCCAACAGCAGCAGTCCAAACTTTGCATAAAATTAAAAAAGCCACCGCCAACCGTCCAAACTTTGCATAAAATTAAAAGAGCCAACTTGTAAGGCGAATCCAGACTTTGGATAAAACTCAATTTAGATGTGAAAATTTTGAAATTATGCATTCTCACAATAAAATTACAGAAATGAAAGTTTGGATAAAACCAAATATTTTGCTAAAATCATCGATTAAATACACGATCAAAGCAAATTAATATCAATTCAACACCGAATTGATCGTTATAGTCCCATTGCCTTAGGCAGAGACTAATGACGTTCCACCACGTATAGAACGCTGAACTATCTAGATGGTCCTTCAACACGCCTCGGTCAACAACCCTTCAACTTCGAGCTATTTGAACAACCCATTGCCTTAGGCAGGGACTAATAACGTTCCACCACGTATAGAACGGTGAACTATTTAGATGATCCTTCAACACGCCTGGGTCAACGACCCTTCAACTTCGAGCTATCTGAACAATCGTTCAATTCCTCTAGGGTTATCTGCGTGAACCACCATTCAACTCACGGGTCACCACGTAATTATTCCACTCTCTTTAATTATAACCTAAAAGTAACCCGTCAACGAGCTCCTTATCTCGAAAGCTTTCCTTTCCTTTAAACCTTCTCCATTTGCATTCAATCCATCGTGTATTTGCGATTAGGGTTTGCTCTGCCTCCGCCTCCATCACTGCATATTCCCACAGCAGGAAGAGGGAAAACCCCCGCCTCCACCTCCATCACTGCGTATCCCCACATCAACAAGAAGGAAAAGCCTAGCTGGAGGGAAAGAACTGAACTTCTCTGAAAATGTGTTATTACGACTTTCTCCGTTGATATCGACATTTTCGCTTCATGATAAAAGGAATTAGTGGGCTACCATCATCTAGGTCTTCGAGCTCAAGGCGTGCAATGGGGTAAGCCTGTACTTCTTCATGAATTACTTGTAAGTTCTATTTACACTTATTAGTATAGATCCTTCTCAAACCCTGATGTATTGAGCTTTGAAATCCTGATTTATTGTGCTCTGTAAACTTCTGGATGTCTAAAGGTTTAATGATTAAGATGAATATGTCTTAATTGTATTGGTATACAATCGCATAGGTACATCTTAAACCTGATCAGCACTCAAAATAACACAGAATAAAAAGATAAAATAATCTTTTGCGGGTTAAAATAGATCGATGTTGATGATTTTATTCCTTTAAATTCATTTAGGTTGTGTTTTTTTGTTGTTGTTGGGAAAAACCTTGCTTTTCTAGGCATAACAGCTCTATATAATGTCTTTTTGGTTCACTGCAACCAGTTACAGGGTAAGGCTTATGGATGGGATTGTTCAGTGCCTCCTGAAAAGTGAAGTGGTGAAAGAAGAACCTTCAATATGGTCAAATATTGAACTGGTTTGGATGGAAAGTCACATGATCTTTACAACTCTGTTATTGCGGCAACAAAGCTCAGTGTCTCTTGATCATGGGCTTGGGTGGAATAGGAAAGACAACGTTCCTAAAACAACTCTTTAATCAGATATTTTCAAATTACTTTGGATCCTGCTGTATCTTTGCTTCTTAAAGGCTTGATTTAGTTGGATCGAGAAATAAATAGTAAGGATGAAGGTAAAGAGATGCTTAAAAGCATTTCAGAGCTGTCCCTGCTCTTGTAGTTTTAGATGATGTAACTCATGCTGATCAGCTGAATGCATTTTTGTCCATCAAGGATGCCATTCTCCTAAATAGCTTAATTTTAGTTACATCTCAGGACAAACATGTTCACACTGCAAAGATTTGAATATCTGGTGGATGGGTTCTTACTGGTTTGTGTGGGATTGCCTTTATCTTTAAAAGTGGTTGGGGCACTTCTTTGTGGAGAAAATGACAAATCTTATTGGAAAGACCAGTTGGATAGACTTTAGCAAGTCAAAGTTTCCATTAGGATATACAAGATATTGAAAAATAGTTGTGAAAAGACAGGGATATGGCCATTAAAATCATGCCTTCTTTCAGGTTCATACATCGCAAAGATTTGAATATCTGGTAAATGAGTTTTTAATGGAGTGTAAAGGGTTGCCCTTATCTTTTGAATTGATTGGGCACTCCTTTGAGGAGGAAATGACAAATCTTTTGTTTTTTGGAGTTTAGTTAGATAGATTTTAGCAAATAAAAGTTTTCACCAAGATATGTAAGAGATTTAAGATTAGTTACTGGAAGACAGTGATGTACCAAGGTACAATAAGAAGATGACAGTTGAATGTTTATCCAGAAAGGTAGTCTTTGGCCCCTTCCGGTCGGTCAGATGCTCCAAATTGCAGATGTATTAAATGATCTCAGATTTTCATAATGGTCATTCTTCTTGTTTTTGGGATTTCCACTGCCCCTTTATTATACCATTGTCATCTCATCAATTTTTTTGAAGCAATTTCATTTGTGTTCGTTGCATATCCCTCTAATGATGTTAAAATGATATTTTTACCAAATACACAAAACAAAACGGTTTAAATGGTCTTTTCCGCACCTTCAGAAGCATATAAATCATGTAAAAAAAAAATTGTACAAATTGTACAAAACCATCAACAGAGTCGACTAAAAAAAGCCTGGTATCAAACCATTCACAAAGTCGAAAAAAAATGATTTAAAACATATAAATAATACTAAACCATTTTAAATTTGCAGCCATTTTATATAAATCATCTTAAATTTGGCAACTGACATTGACTGTGGTTTCTTTTGAAACACCAGAGATACTCAAAGATATAGTTTGCAGCGATCCAATATTTCAGAAATGCACGGTTGATCGAACGGAAGTAGTTCCATGTGAACTCCATTAGATTAAAATGAATAATATTTGCAAGAAAAGGCGCGTTGATGGAGCAACGAAATTCTCTGTCTCGCCTATCCATCCTCTTGATAGCTCGGCACGATGTGTTGTTGGCTTTTCCAGGGAGCCGCTTTCTTTTCTCTTTTTTGTCAAGAAAACACATTTCAGAATCTAAATATACTTGAGCATTTCAACAATGCCTATTGAAAAGCAAAACCATAACACTGAAAATGATTCAAATCAAATAAATGTTTCCAAATCAAATAAAAATTTCCATAGATCTGTTTTCATTTCAATATACTGTAAATTTCAATTTCAACTATCTTCCACTTCAACGTATTTATAGAGAGTTCAACGATTGTGCTAACCGCTTATCAAAAAGAGCATTATTACTAGGGCCACATTACAGTTGAATAATTAGATGGCAGTCGGATAATAAATTTTAGCAACATCACATTAGTTCAACTGAGCTGCCATACTTGGACTCAACTAGAGTAGAAGCAGTTTTCTTTTCAGGGAATAAGCAATCAGAAATTTTCAACTATCTTCAACTTCAACGTGTGTGCTGACCGCTTATCAAAAAGAGCATTATTACTAGGGCCACATTACAGTTGAATAATTAGATGGCAGTCAGATAATACATTTTAGCAACATCACATTAGTTCAACTGAGCTGCCATACTTGGACTCAACTAGAGTAGAAGCAGTTTTCTTTTCAGAGAATAAGCAATCAGCCGCACAGCTGCACAGTTTTCTACAAAAGAATAGAAATATGAGTTAAGTTAAATATCAAATACAGAGAAGCTACAAACAGCAACACAGATACTACAACAGCTACACAGATAATACAAACAGCTAAATAGATACAACATAAGATAAACAAAATAATGCAATATATTATCATATATACTTTTTATCTGTTCATATATACAGATGAGTCAATCATCATTTAAAATTTTGAGGTAAGAAAAAAGTTTCAAGACAGAATTATTTTTAGCCAGCAATATATAAATTTTAGAACAATAATATATAGAAATCTTAAACCTTTAAATAAAGTGGGATGACATGTAAAACAGAACCGAAAAATGTATATATATATATATTTTTTAATTTGAATAAATAACAAAAAAAAACTTTCATCTAATGAAAAAAAAATATATATATATACTGAACATTTCAACAATGCCTATGGAAAAGTAAAACTCTAACACTAAAAATGGTCAAAATCAAATAAATATTTTCACATATGTGTTTTCATGCCAGAATTGCCTACTCATAAAACTTGTGAAAGCCAAGCCAGTGGTTAAAATTAAACAGCCAGAAATAATGGGTAAAATGGGGCTTGATCAAGTTAAGATAGTGGTTAAAAGTAAATGGCCAGAAATAATGGGTGAAATGGGGCTCTATCAAATTAAGAGAAAAATGTAAATTCATAAAGCACATCAAAACCTTAGATAAGAATACCATTGACAAAACGTTATATAAAAATATTATCTGCAATATTATGAGTAGTAAAAAGTTGAATTTAAAAAACACACCAATGGTAATGCAATATTAAAATTGAATCTAAAAAACAGTAATGATAAACAGTTTATTTTTTGGAAAATTTATATTAATTATTAATATTATTATTAGACAAGACATTACTACATCTCATACATATTAAGTTAGAGTCTTTTGGCACCATTTTGTTTTTATCAATAAAAGTACAAACCAATTATTCTTCACAAATTTATAACATACATATCATATTAAAATAAAAATGATTAATGACATATTATTAATAAATATAGAAAAGCATATAATAATAAAAATATTTCTATTAAAATATATATAATATAAATAACCAGCCTAGATCCATCTTAAATCTAGATCTACCAAATAATAAGAGGGATCAAAGTCTGTAGATGGATCTAAGTTGTTATTTTTACTTCCCATAATGGATTTCCTCCTCTCTTTAAATGAATTTCATCATAACAAATACCATGGACAAAACCATTCCAACCCAAAAACTACAAATCATTTGTTTTTATTATTATTATTATTATTATTTTTTGACAAAGTCCAATTGCTTACATAACATAACTACATCTCTTCAAACATATTAAAGATACATTACAATGAGTAAGTGTTGAAACCTTAACATGATTGACCAAGAAAACCAGAACATCGAGGCCCTAGATGCTGAAAACAATGAAGAATCCATGGTTTATTGATGTTATCTGTGCAACAAAGAGGTTTCCTTGGAAACCCACGAAGAAGACTCTGAGATGGTTTGCAGTGAATGCCGTCATGAATTTGTGGAGGCCATAGCCACTGCTCAGAGAGCTCAACATGAATGGTTGGGTAACAATGCTAGGTTGAGGTGCCAAAGACATGCTAGGGTTGAAAGCGCAGTGGGCACACAACTTGAGCAACCGTCCAATAGGGCCCACCGGGGCATTGTTTAACAAAAGTTTCCTATCAGGCTTGGCGCCCAAGAGGGTTCCTTTGCGTCCAGATCCTCATGTCATTCAACCATTGGATGGTGTTAGTATTTGAGGTCCATTTTTTTTATATTTTTGTTAAAACCCTATCTAGAAAATCTCTGTGCCTCAGGGTCGCTGAATGGGAGGCACTTATAGACAAAATTTATAAGCTGGTAGGTATCCTAGAGGAGATTATGAAACTACTTTATGAGGGGAGACAATTAAATTTGGAAATGCTTCGAGGGATTATGGCATAAAAAAAGGATGTCTCTATCTCCCTCATTATCAGATTGTGAGGCGGTGCCAAAGGAAATAGGGCATCCTCTGCCTCTAAACCCCTCTCATTTAAAGATGCTCTCAATTCAGGGTCTAGCTCCCAACCCTTGGAGGCACTTGTTGGCTAGGCCTTTACCACTGAACATTCATTGGGAGCTCTAGCGCTCAAGATGAATGAGCTCTCCACCATGATAAAGATTCATTTTTATTTCAACATGTGGCCATCTATTGTTTTAATGGATTTTGGCCCTCAACTTCTGCCCTTAGGGATTGGGTTTTTCAGAATTGGACGCAGAACTTAGATATGATTTTTAATTCCAAAGGTTAATTTGTTGTCATCTTTAAGGACCTTGCATATAGCCAGAGAGTTTTTGACCAGGTTCCCTAGTTTTCAGGTTGTGCAAGACTCTCTATCCAACCATTGTTTCTAAAATTCAACCCACTCTCCATGAAGATTCTGGCCACTCTGGTATGGGTAAGACTCTAAAACTTTCCCCTCTTGTGGATTCGGTCAAATTTCCTTGAAGCTATTGGAAACACTATTGGATGTTTTGTCAAAATAGACATTGAGAGATTAGCTAATGGGTTCATCTCATTTGTCCTCATCAGTGTTGAATTGGATTTAAGTGCAAGTTTCCCAGATAAAATCGTTCTAAAATGGAGTGGCAAGGAACATCATCAACCTCTAGACTACGATGTAGATCTTGTCAGTGGCCCGAGCATCTTCAGAGTGCTTGTCTTGTCTCTAAAGGGGTATCATGATCCCTAGAGTTGTGAAAATTGAACCATGAATGGCGTGATTAGAAGGAAGCTTCAAATGTCAAGAACATGACAAGTAATAAGAAACAAAACCCTTTGCAAGAATAAACATTTCCTGATTCTTCAGCCTCACAAGACCCTATGCAACCCACGGTTGATTTGCATCCGCCCTCAGTGGAAAAGAATCCTTTGGCTATGGAGAATGAAAATTCATCAACATTAATTGTGGCTACAACTAGTGGACAAAAGCGGCCTCATGAATATGATCATTTAAATAGTGACAAGGATGTCTTGCACTCTGAGGAGGCGGCAGCGATGGAACTTTCTCTGAAAAACGAGAAGGTGACATTGTTCTCAGTTGTAACTGAAAAATCTGTGGGATCGATAGATGTCCATAGGAGAAAGGGGAAAAAGAAAACTCTTGAACACCTCTGGTGTCTGATATCACAAAGGATATTTTATATATGTTTATGGGTACAAAGGGCATCTTTCATACAACATGTCTTCTATACTGAAAACTATAGCAGAGATCCATCTTAGTTCCATCTTAACTATGACTCCGAAATCTATTAAGAGCGGAGAGATCAAATCTCTTAAAGTGCAATTTTTTTTTTAAACGCAAAATTTGAGAAAAAAATTGCACCTCCAGAAATTTGATCCATCTAAACACTCAATAACTATGATAAATCTAAGCTACTTTTATTCAATTATAATATAATATTTCTTAATAATATAAATCTAAAACTATAATAAATCTAAGCTAATTTGGTTTCAGATATTAAACCATATTTCTTAACAACATCATTATTAATTAATTTCATTATAATTATGATGTACAAATATGAATATATTTCTTAACAACATCATTATTAATTAATTTCATTATAATTATGATGTACAAATATGAATTTAGGTGCAACTGGTATGAAATTGTTATTTCCGAAGAAAATATTGTTGATAGCAAAAGGAAATTGTCGCATATAGTTGATAGACAAAGGAAACGTATGGTTGGAGCGAGATTTTGATCTCTACACTTCTAGAAAAATGAATGAATTCCAGCGAGTGGAAATCCAAACGCTTTACCATGCAGTCTGGTTTTTTTTGCTAAAGAGATTGAGAAAAATAGCTTAAAACACTATAGCATTTACTTCCTCGTAAACTATTTTTTGCAACGAAGCACATGCCATAAGTTATAAAAAAGTAAAAAAATGGCAGGGTTGAGCAAGCTACCCTGCTGCAAAGGTGGATATGGCCATAGCCGAGGACCAATTGTAATTATGTGTATAATCTTCCAGATTTATCGCATTTTTTTTTTTTTTGGTTAGAATCGACAGGTGGATATGGCCGTAGCCGAGGATTAATTGTATAATCTTCTGGATTTTCGAACTAATTCTCTGTGGTTCATTGATCTATCTTGATGATGAACCACAGAGAATTGGTTAGAAACTTCGATTCTAACAAAAATGAATGCGATGAATCCGGAAGATTATTGATCTACCCTGATGATGAACACAAAGAATTAGTTCGAAACTTCGATTCTAACAAAAATGAATGCCACGAATCCAAAAGATTATACACACAACACAAATTATAGAAGCCTCAAATCAACAATTATAATTAGTTAAGGACTTTATTATTGCTCACAATTTCAAATCTGTGAATAAAATTATTATGTAATTCCAACAAAAATCTATAAATGCATTGTTAATTAAAATCAACAAAAGTAATTTTCTTATTTTTAGTTTAATATTCTGAAAAAGAAGGAATTGAGGACATACTTCAGCAGAAAATCTTTAGTCAGATTGGGGTAGGAGCAGATCTGGTGGTGGGCAGATTTTGGAGGAGAAGATTATTGATCTAATATTAATTTAAAGTAGCTATCACAATTTTTAAATAGATTTTGGAGAAGAAGATTATTGATTTAATATTAATTTAAAGTAGTTCTCATAATTTTTAGATAATTAGAATTATACTTTTAAATAAGTTAGATTAGAGAAGAATACTATATATTGTTAAAACAAGAAGTTTGAATTTTGTTGATAGTTTGATGAAGTCAAATATTTAGATAACATAATATGACATTGCAACATCTTTTCCATATTAGACCAGTATAGATTCATCTAAAGCACAGATCTAATATGATCCTAGAGAGATCAAATTTCTTTTGTTGCAAACTTATTTTAGGATGAAAAAAACAATGTGTAATTTTTTACTGTTTAAATTGCATTTTTGAATATTATAAAGATTACATAACATGTGTTTTGAACCATTTGATAATAATTTATGTTAAAATATTTTATTGGTAACTCACATCGGATGTTTTATCTCTGTAAAAATTGTATTATTTAAGATAGACATCGATATTTATTACTTGAAGAATAAAAGTGAAATATCAATAACTAAGGATATTTTTTTGAGGACATGACATACTGACACATGTCCGTCAGACTAAATTGTAGAATAAGCCTCTAGGCTCAACAAGAAAGCCCATCTAAACCTAATTATAAATCAAAATAATAACTATTATATTTTAAAATTTCATATTTAAATTCAATTAATAATTAATAAGCATTCATCACTGAATAATTAATAAGCATTCATCACTGCATATTCCCACAGCAGGAAGAGGGAAAACCCCGCCTCCACCTTCCATCACTGCGTATCCCCACAACAGCAAGAAGGAAACGGGCGTCTTATTTCTCTTATGGACTACCAGGAATATAGCGGGAGGGAAATGACTTAACTTCTCTGAGAATCTGTTATTACCACTTCCTCAGTTGATATCGCCATTTTCGCTTCATGATAAGAGGAATCAGTGGCCTACCATCATCTCGATCTCGGTCTTCGAGCTCAAAGCGTGCAATTGGGTAAACCTGTACTTGAATTACTTGTAAGTTCTATTTTCACTTATTAGTATAGATCCTTCTCAAACCCTGATGTATTGAGCTTTGAAATCCTGATTTATTGTGCTCTGTAAACTTCTGGATACCTAAAGGTTTAATAATTGAGATGAATATGTATTAATTGTATTTGTATACAATCGCATAGGTACATCTTAAACCTGTTCAGCATTCAAAATAAATCAGCATAAAACGATAAAATAATCTTTTGGGGGTTAAAATATATCTATGTTGGTGTTTTTAGATCTTTAAATTCATTTAGGTTGTGTTTTTTTGGGGAAAGCCTTGCTTTTCCAGGCGTAACAACTCTATATAATGTTTCTTTGGTTCACTGCAACCAGTTACAGGGTAAGGCTTATGGATGGGATTGTTCAGTGCCTCGTGAAAAGTGAAGTGGTGGAAGAAGACCTTTCAATATGGTCAAATATTGAACTGGTTTGGATGGACAGTCAGATCATCTTTACAACTCTGTTATTGCGGCAGCAAAGCTCAGTGTCTCTTGATCATGGACTTGGGTGGAGTAGGAAAGACAACATTAAACAACTCTTTAACCAGATATTTTCAGATTACTGTGGATCTTGCTGTTTCTTTGTTTCTTAAATGCTTGATTTAGTTGGATCCAGAAATAAATAGTAAGGATGAAGGTATAGGGATGCTTAAAAGCATTTCATAGCTGTCCCTGCTCTTATAGTTTTAGACGATGTAGCTCATGCTGATCAGCTGAATGCATTCTTGTCCATCAAGGATGCCATTCTCCCAAATAGCTTAATTTTAGTTATATCTCAGGACAAGCATGTTGACACTGCAAAGATTTGAATATCTGGTGGATGAGTTTTTACTGGTTTGTGTGGAATTGCTTTTATCTTTGAAAGTGGTTGGGGCACTTCTTTGTGGAGAAAATGACAAATCTTATTGAGAAGACCAGTTGGATAGACTTTAGCAAGTCAAAGTTTCCATTAAGATATACAAGATATTGAAAATAGTTGGGAAAATCCCATAAAATCATGCATTCTTTCAGTTTCATACATCGCAAAGATTTGAATATATGGTAAATGAGGTTTTAATGAACTGTAAAGGGTTGCCTTTATCTTTGGAATTGAATTGATTGGGCACTCCTTTGGCGAGGAAATGACAAATTTTATTGTTTTGGAGTTTAGTTAGATAGATTTCAGCAAATAAGAGTTTTCAACAAGATATGTAATATATTAGTTACTGGAAGACAGTGATGTAGCAAAAAGAAGATGACTCAGTCGAATGTTTATCTAAAATGGTAATCTTTGGCCCCTTCAGGCTGGTCAAATGCTCCAAATTGCAGATGTATTAAATGGTCTTAGATTTTCATAATGGTCATTCTTCATGTTTTTGGGATTTCCGCTGCCCACTTTATTATACCAGTGTCATCTCATCATATTTTTTTGGAAGCAATTTCATTTGTGTTCATTGCATATAAATCATTTAAATTTTTTTTTAACAAAACCATTAACAGAGTCGACTAAAAAAACTTTACCAAGCCATTCACCAAGTCGAAAAAAAATGATTTCAAACATAAAAATAATACTAAGCCATCTTAAATTTGGCAACTGACATTGACTGTGGTTTCTTTTGACAAGAGGTATGCCTGCAATATCTTTCGTAACACCAGAGATACTCAAATGCAGTAGTTTGCAGCGATCCAATATTTCAGCAATATGCACGGCTGATCGAACGGAAGTAGTTCCATGTGAACTCCATTAGATTAAAATGAATATGGAGCAACGAAATCCTCTCTCGCCTATCCATCCTCTAGAAAGCTCGGAACGATGTGTTGGCTTTTTCAAGGAGCCGCTTTCTTTTTTTTTGGTAGGAAAACACATTTCAGAATCTAAATATACTGAGCATTTCAACAATGCCTATTGAAAAGCAAAACCATAACACACTTTTCAATACCATAACACTGAAAATGATTCAAATCAAATTAAATATTTCCACAGATCTGTTTTCATTTCAATATACTGAACATTTCAATTTCAACTCCAACATATCTACAGAGGGGTTCAACAATTTTGCTGATAGTTTATTAAAAAGAGCATTATTACTTGGTCTAGAGCACATTACAATTGAATAACTGAATAAAGCGAGATAATAAATTCTAACAACATTAGATTAGCTCAACTGAGCTGTCATACTTGGACCCAACTGGAGTGAAGCAGTTTCCTTTTCGAGGAATTAGCAATCAGCCACACAATTTTCTAAAAAACACAAAAATACTAGTTCAATTAAATATCAAATACAGGGAAGCTACAAATACTACAACAGTTACACAGGTATTATATAAAATGGAAAAAATAATGCAACATATTATCATATATATACTTTTTTCTGTTGATATATACAAACTAGAGTCAATCATCATTTAAATTTTTGATGTAAGAAAAAAGTTTCAGGACAGAATTATAGATATGCATTTTCAGCCAGCAATATATAAATTTTAAAACAATAATACATAGAAATATCAAACCCTTAAATAGGATAAGATGACATGTAAAATAACAAAAAATTAACTTTCATCCAAGAAAAAAAATATACTAAGCATTTCAACAATGCTTATGGAAAAGTAAAACTCTAACATCGAAAATATCAAAATCAAATAAATACTTTCACAGATGTGTTTTCATGCATTGCTCATAGAATTGCCTTAAAGTAAAACTCTAACATTGAAAATGATCAAAATCAAATAAATATTCCCACAGATGTGTTTTCATGCCAGAATTGCTCATAGAATTGCCTACTCATAAGACTTGTGAAAGCCAAAGCCAGTGGTTCAAATTAAATGGTCAGAAATAATTGGTGAAATGGGGCTCAATCAAATTAAAAGAAAAATGTAAATTCATATTGCACATTAAAATTTTAGATAAAAATACCATTGACAAAACTTTACATAAAAATATTATCTGCAATGTAATAGTATGAGTAGTTAAAAATTAGAATTTAAAAAACAGCAATGATAAATGGATTATTTTTCTGAAATTTTATATTAATTATTTTATTTTATTATATTTATATTTTTATATAATTTGACTAGATCAAAATGTTTACAGAATATTACAACATTTCATATATATTAAGTTGCAGCCTCTTGGTACAATAATTTTGTTTTTATTAATAAAATCACAAACCAATTATTCCCCACAAATTTATAACATACATATCACATTAAAATAAAAATGATTAATAACATATTATTAATAAATACAGAAAAGCTTTATAAATTTAATTAATAAAAATATTTCTATTAAAATATATATAATATAAATAACCAGCTTAGATCCATCTTAAATCCAGATATACCAAACAATACCAGGGATCGTGATCAAGTCCGGAGATGGATCTAAGTTGCTATTTTTACTTTTCATAATGGATTTCCTCCACTCTTTAAAAACTGGAGCCCTTCATCCTAACAAATATGATGGACAAAACCATTCCAACCCAAAAATTGCAAATGAAATTATTTATTATTATTATTATTTTTAATTTAATTTAATTTATTTATTTTTGACAAAATCAAATTGCTTTCATAACATAACTAGGTCTCTTCAAACATAGTAAAGATACATAAACCTTAACATAACTAACCAAGAAAACCAGAACATTGAGGCCCTAGATGCTGAAAACAATGGAGAATCCATGGTGTATTGATGTTATTTGTGCAACAAAAAGGTTTCCTTAGAAACCCACGAAGAAGAATCTGAGATGGTTTGCACTGAGTGCCGACATGAATTTGTGGAGGCCATAGCCACTGCTCAGAGAGCTCAACATGAATGGTTGGGTAACAATGCTCGGCTGAGGCACCAAAGACATGCTAGGGTTGAAAGGGCGGTGGACACACAACTTGAGCAACCGTCCAGAAGGGCCCACCGGGGAACTGTTTGACAAAAGTTTCCTATCAGGCTTGGCGCCCAAGATGGTTCCTTTGCGTCTAGATCCTCATGTTTTTCAACCATTGGATGGTATTCGTATTTTGAGGTCCAAAAATTTCTTATTTTTGTTAAAACCCTATCTAGAAAATCTATGTGCCTGAGGGTCGTTGAATGGGAGGTTGTATATTCACTTATAGACAAAATTTATAAGCTGGTAGGTATCCTAGAGGGGATTATGAGACTACTTTATGAGGGGAGACAATTAAATTTGGAAAATGCTTCGAGGGATTATGGCATAAAAAATGATGTCTCTATCTCCCTCATTATCAGATTGTGAGGAGGTGCCAAAGGAAATGGGGCATCCTCTGCCTCTAAACCCCTCTCATTTAAAGATGCTCTCAATTCAGGGTCTAGCTCCCAACCCTTGAAGGCAATTGCTGGCTAGGCCTTTACGACTAAACATCATTGGAAGCTCTAGCGCTCAAGATGAATGAGCTCTCCACCATGATAAAAAATCATTTTTTATTTCAACATGTGGCCATCTGTTGTTTTAATGGATTTTGGCCCTCGACTTTTGCCCTCAAGGATTGGGTTTTTCAGAATTGGACACAGAACTTAGATATGCTTTTTAGTTCCAAAGGTTATTTTGTTGTCGTCTTTAAGGATCTTGCATATAGCTAGAGATTTTTTGACTAGGTTCCCTGGTTTTCAGGTCATGCAAGACTCTCTATCCAACCATGGTTTCTAAAATTCAACCCACTCTCCATGAAGATTCTGGCCACTCCGGTATGGGTAAGAATCTAAAACTTTCACCTCTCGTGAATTCGGTCAAATTTCCTTGAAGCTATTGGAAACACTATTGGACGTTTTGTCAAAATAAATAGTGAGAGACTAGCTAATGGGTTCATCTCATTTGTCCTCATCTGTGTTGAACTGTATTTAAGTGCAAGTTTCTCAGATAAAAAATGGAGTGGCAAGGAACATCATCAAACTCTAAACTACGAAATCACAACTATTAGATGTAGATCTCGTCAATGGCCCAAGGATCTTCAGAGTGCTTGCCCTGTCTCTAAAGGTGTATCATGATCCCCAGAGTTGCGAAAATCGAACCGTGAATGGCGTGATCAGAAGGAAGCTTCAAATGTCAAGAACACGACAAGTAAAAAGAAACAAAACCCTCTGCAAGAACAAACATTTCTTGATTCTTCAGCCTCGCAAGATGCTATGCAACCCACGTTTGATTCGCCTTCGCCCTCAGTGGAAAAGAATCCTATGGCTATGGAGAATGAAAATTCATCAACATTAATTATGGCTACAACCAGTGGACAAAAGCAATCTCATGAGTCCGATCATTCAGATAGTGACAAGGATGTCCTGCTCTCTGAGGAGGCAGTAGCGATGGAACTTTCTTTGAAAAACGAGAATGTGACATTGTTCTCAGTTGTAACTGATATATTTGTAGGATCAGTAGATGTCCATAGGAGAAAGGGGGAAAAAGAAAACTCTTGAATACCTCTGGTGTCTAATATCAGAATGGATATTTTATTTATGTTTACAGGTAGAAAGGGTGCGTAGTATGTTATAACTAGTTGGAGGCATGACCTCCCAAGTCAGTGCTTTTGGTCTTATGTTAACTAGATATACTCAATGTAATCCTTTTTGCTCTTAATAACAAATTTTGTATCAACTTACAAAAATAAACTGCAACATCTCTTCCATACTGAAAACTATAGCCGAGATCCATCTTAACTCCGACTCCGAAATCTATCAAGAAGGGAGAAATGAAATCTCTTAAAGTGCAATTTTTTTTAAATGCAAGATTTAAGAATAAGCTTGCACCTCTAAAAATTTGATTCATGTAAACACTAATAACTAAAATAATTCTAAATTACTTTTATTCAATTATAATATAATATTTATTAATAATATAGCATCTAAAACTATGATAAATCTAAACTAGTTTTATTTGAGATATTAAACCATATTTCTTAATAACATAATTATTAATTCCTTTCATTATAATTATGATGTACACATATGAATTGAGGTGCTAATGGTATGAAATTGTTACTTCCCAAAAAAAAAAAAATAGTGCGAGATTTTGATCTCTACACTAGAAAAATGAATGAATTCCAGTGTTTGGAAATCCAAACGCTTTACCAAGCAGTCTGGATATTTTTGCTAAAGAGATTGAGAGAAATAGCTTAAAACACTATACAATTACTTCCTCATAAACTTCTTTTGCAACGAAGCATATGCCAAAGTTAAAAAAAATAAAAAAACTGCAGGGTTAAGCAAGCTACCCAGCTGCAAGGGTGGATATGGCTGTAGCCTAGGACCAATTGTAATTAGTTAAGGATTTTATTACTGCTCACAATTTCAAATCTGTGAATAAAATTATCATGGAATTTTAACAAAATCTATAAATGCATTGCTTATTTTTAGTTTAACATTTCAAAAAAAGGAAAGAATGCAGGACATAGTTTAGCAGAAAATCTTTATAGTCAGATTAGAGTAGGAGTAGATCTAGTGGTGGGCAGGATTTGGAGAAAAAGATTATTGGCTTAATATAAATTTAAAGTAAACCCTCCATAATATTTAGATAATTGGAATGTGATTTTTTGGAAGTAAAAAGAAAATTAATTGGAATTTTATGCTTTTGAATAGGTTAGATTAGAGAAGAATACTATGGAGTCAAATATTTAGATAACATAATATGATATTACAACATCTTTTTTATATTGGACAAGAGAACTCATCTAAACCCAATTAATTAAGATCCAGTTGACTATATAAATTAAAATAATAACTATTATATCTTAAAATTTCATATTTAAATTTAATTAATAAGCATATACAAATTTAAAATTTAGATTGTTTTTTTTTTTAAATTATATATTTATCTGTATCATCAATGTTATGCATGTTACATTAAAATTTAAATAAAAAAATAATAAAAAATGTCAATAATTTGTTTTCCTTAAAATTTGATATCTCCATAAATTAGTAAATTTGGAGTTAAAATAAATTTATACAAATTTCAATATATTAAATATTATAATTTGAATTTTTTTCCCTCATTAACAAGTAGAAGAAATGCAAAATTAGTTAAATTTTATATAATCAAATTCCAATAATAAATAGCATAATTATATAAATTAAATGGCTAATAAATATGGATAGTCATCAAAATTCTTAGATGCTTAATTCTTTTAAAGCATATCACAATCAGATATGAAATTTGGAATTTGACAAGCAATTCCCTATCACAAGATGATTTGCCCATCAAGACACTTCCTTCAAACTGTGAATATGGTTCAGAAAAATGTTAAAACTTTCAAATTTAAAAGTAGATCTACTTTTAAAGTCCGACCCTAATCAAGTAGGTCTGTTTTGAAATTCCAACTCCAATTACAGTCCATCTCCAAGTAACACTTCACACCCCAAGAGCTACTGGTAATGGGAAGCACAAGCAATGCTAAGTAGGTGATACATATTTCTTGGGCCATAGGATATTAAATACATTTGGGCATACACTGCTCACTATTAGATTTAAACTAATTTAAATCTAACAATGAGCATTATAAGTGTGGTTAAATCTAACAATGAGTAGTATATGCCCAAATATATTTAATATCCTATAGCCCAAAAAATAAATATTGCCTGCGGAGTAGGACCCACCCTGGACATGCGAATTACAATACTGACAATGCACAGTAGGACTAAGCCACTAGAAGCCAAGGAGACAGACGATGGAATCTTTTGTCACTGTAACATTACATAATCTCCTACGATTCCCCAGCAAGTACACGGTGCTGGCCGTCGTTTTGTGGCTCTTTATTTCCTTGCATTCAAGTCATTGCATCCATCAATATTATATATATTATTATAAAATAATTTATTTAATATGATTCAAAACTAATTAATATTATATTAAATTTAATTAAAATTTGTAATCCATAAAACCATTGATTTTTATTTCATCATACTCATATATTCCCTACAAAATTAAACATCTCCATAGTATCCTGGTAACTAATAAAACAACTTCTTCAAAATGAATGTCTTTATAATTCATAAAAACCTTTATAAATAAATGGAGTCCTTCACTAGATTCACAATCTCAGATTTGATTAGACCAAGCATTTAGTGGTAGATTAGGTTTAGACATGATTATCCCCTAACCAGATGATGAAGACATTTTTAACGTTCAGCTAATAGTGGAATTGTAACACGCTTGAAGATCATAAAAACTAAGTTTTCAGGCTTGTAATTCTAATCGTATATGAATTTTGTTCATTGTTTTCAATAATCCTTCGCATGTTTCTTTCAACTTGGTTGATGTCTGAACATGGAATTCACATTTTCAATTTACTTATGGAAGATTGGAATTTGATTGATGATTTATAAATTTCTTACTATAAAATTAATAATTTTGAAAATAATAAAATATAATAAATTATTAAATTTTATTCAATTACAATAAAGAAAATTGTAAATATTTTTTATTAGAACATTTGAAAATGAATAATAAAATTTATTGAATCATTAAATTCTGATAGACTATCTCATTTTAAGATTCTAATTTTACATGATTCTCACTTTGTATAGATCCACAAAACCTAGACTCTAATTCTACATGTTGGTTGCTGCATAGATCCCGTAGGAGTGAGTAGAGTTCCCTCCTATAGCAAGATTGTGACTAGGGATTATAACCCCTAATAGAATCAACTCATCAACATCTCCAATATAGAACCATAAGAAAATTCATCCAAATCCAAGGGCTTGGTTCAATCCACATCAAAAAGTCACAAAATCCTGGGTGGTTGTCTCCCTAGAGCAACCATGGACCCAAAAAATTGAAGCTCACTCAACTCACATGGGTGAATACATCCAATATGCAAGATCACACCCTGAATGGGAAATTATTTGGAATTTGCCCCTCATAAAAATCACTCCCTTATTGGATCCAACAAAAATAGAAATTAAAAGGACAAATTAAGCTTGAACTTTGAGCAAGGGATTCCTCAGGGCCATCTTTGATAACATATAATAATACACTTACATATTTGAAAACGACCCCTATTTCTTCAACTCCACAGGATTGTATCTTTAATTGTAGACATACAGATTTTTCCCACACAAAGAATACTTCATAGCATGTCTAATCTGGATCAAAATTCACTCTTTACCCAAAGAATTTTGGGATGAGGAGATACTAGCAAGAGTTTAGGTCACTATGTTAAAGCTTCTAAAGCCAAAAATAAGGTTAGGTACATTTCCTATGCCACATTTGTGTTTATTTGAATATCTCAAAGCCTCTCTTGGAATCCATCAATATATACTACCAGGATCAAATTTGGAAACAAACTCTGGATTATGAGAACATACCTCTTTGTTTCCAACAATGCCACGAGTATGGTCATATTTATTGTAATTACCATCTCCTAGCCCCTACCTCACCCCTTGACCAAAACCAGGGCTCAGAGCCTAAAAATTCATCAATTTTTTAGGTTCACTCTATAGACCTAAGCCATCCTATCCTCCTCCACAATCTAATAAATCTCCAACTCTCAGAAATAACTTTGATTACCTTGCTTCCTTAGATACCTAAACTCCATCCACAAGTCATCACCCCCCCCCCCGGTCTAATCTAGAAATGAAGGACTCATTGGTAGCCAAAACCCCCCTTTTTAACTCATTGAAACCTCATGAACCTGTGATTGACCCAACCCCTAAACACCCCATCCCATCAAGACCCATTGATTCCCCCAAAAGGAATAAACAAGATCGATTTAGTCTCTATATCTACCTAACCTAGCTAGAGCTTGGAAGGATTGAAGGATCCTAATTCCATCTCATAACATCAAGTCAAAATTCTTAGTAAATCCAAATGCGAAATTGTGGCAAAAAGTTCGCGTATCCTCCTTGAGACAAGTCAAGAATAATACATTAGGTGTGTGGCTCAAATTTCCCATGAAATAACTAGCTAATATCCACAACGACGAAAGACAAAAGGTAGGAAATCAACCAACAAATTCTAGAGTACTAGGAGACATTCTTGTGAACTTTGCTAAAATTTTCAACTACTTCGGCCAAATCCCACTGACAACTCACTTGAGGGAGATAATGATTTCATTGAATTCCTCTTTTCTAGAAGACCAAAATCGACCTAAATATCACTCAAATCTTATAAGGGAAAGTATATTTGTGAATAAAAAATCACATGTGCATATTTGATAAGGTTGGCCCTAAAGCAAAGTGGGCCCTCTTGGAAGGCTATAAGTACAAGTGACCTCTACCTCATTTGGATACAATCGGGAGACACTCTTATATCTTGGTTTTTGTCTTGAACAGGTCTGAGGCTCATCAGTAAAGGATCAAGTTATCTCTTAGGTGAAATTGCAGGGTCTAAAGCCGTAAATTTAGATAACCATGGTGTTCTATGCTTGATGCAGTTTTACTTCAATATTTCTTAGGCCCAATACAAAATAGAAATCACATAAAATTGAAAGTAAATTTTGATAGAATGCAATAATAGATCAATAGAAGACAAGACAAATATAGATAAAATTTACAATTCCTTTTGTCTAGCAAAGATATGAGATATTGTATGCTACGATCACTACAAGATGCTTCAACCAACAAAGTCTTTCTCGGTCAACCAACACTTTCATGTATCACACCTACAACCCTCAAAGACAGCTCATCACAAGTCAACGCAAGTCAAACCAAGGACATCGCAGAAAAGTCAACACAGGCAGCTTCAGAAAAGCCAATGCAGCAAACTAGGGCTTTGGTCAAACAACCCAGAATTCCTTGATTTTAGTGCCCAGCTGTACGACCTCCTAAAATCGGAATTTCTGCAGAAGATTGAGGTCAAATGACCAAGGGTTGACCATGGTCAACCTGAACGCGCCGCGCAGCATAAAAAGCCCGAAAAAGATCGCGCAGTAAAACAACAACTTTGCTCCACAATGTGCAGGAGGTAAAAAGGCCTCCAAAGGCTATCGAACAAATGAGACTGAAATGAGAGAATGTGTGATGAGATGATGAGAAAATGACCTCCAAGTGTCTCCAATTTATATTCTTCAATGAGGGTGTGTGACACATCTCTTAGGCATGTGGGATACATCCGCCGACCTTGCACTTGTGGGAAAAATAAATTAAAAATAAATGTTCCGCTCATCCGATCAAGATGATCTTTAGATCAACCTTGCACCTCTCCGAAAGAGGAATCCAAAAAAAATATGAACATTTTCATATGGGTAGTGCAACATGGATTTTGGACCTATTTCCCCAAAATTAACACTCCCTCTCAACTAGGGAGAACTCCGTATGTCCACAAGTGCCATCCATCATGTACCAAACCAAACATCATGCGTGATCCCGCCGTAACTTTCTTTGTTGGCTCTTTATTTCAGAAAAAATGGTGAGTCACAAAGACATCACACATAGCTGAACTGAAGTCATCTTAGAGGTAAAAACGTCTCTAGGACTCAAAATATTCACATACTAACCCGAAGTCAGTTTAGAGGATAAAACCTCATCATACTTGATCCTAGATCAAGGTGTTAGACACGTGTCATCCTAGACATAGAGAGTACGGAATTATCTGATGCATCAATCGGTCTTGCTATGGTCTCTATCCTCATTTTCCACCTCATTTTCCAAATGAGAGGTACCTCCCATGAGTCCAAAATTCCATGGATAGGATGCATGCGGGGCACATATTAAAGAGAGGCGAGCCAACTCAATATCATAATGGTGGGGAAGAAACACAAGAAGGTTAAAAAAGCCTAGCCTCATATGTGCTTATAGCTCAAAGAAGTTATCCCAAAGCCCCTTGGAGCTCCCAGAGTTGATTGTCCAACTCAAGAAAGACCCTCAGAATAGGGTCTTTCCATGATTCCAAGCCTCTCACTGAAGGTTAGGAACTTGACCTTCCCCAAGGGCTTTGTGAGAATATATGCAACTTTCTCATCAGTTCCTATATGATCGAGCCTTACGAGGCCTCGCTGTACCATATCCTAGATAAAGTGGTACCTAATATCAATATGCTTGGATCGATCATGGAACATGGGATTCTCAGAAAGACGAACCCCACTCTGGTTATCACAAAGGATAAAGGTGGTATCTAGCACATGCCTGAACAACTCACTGAAGAGGTTTCACAACTAAACAACTTCACAACAGGCCATACTCACTGCAATGTATTCAGCCTCAGCAGTGCTCAAAGCCACTAACTTCTACTACCTTCTCATCCAAGATGTTGAAACAGACCCCAAGGTGAAGTGACATCCAGATGTGCTCTTACTATCCACCACACTGCCAACCCAATTAGAATCAGTATATCCATAAAGTCCCAAAATCTCGACGATGTATGCCAATGGTTGATTGTGCCCCGAAGATATCTCAATAGATTCTTGGCACTAATACAGTGAATGTGATGAGGATCAACCACATGTTGACTCAAATTTTTCACTGCAAAACATACGTCCAGACAGTAGTTCACTAAACATCGTGGCTCCTACGAGTTGTCGATACTCGTAGGATTTTCTAACACGATCCCAACACCATGTTAGCGTTCTGTAATTTGCAAGAGATTGTGAGAACTAATCACATTGGCCAACATCAAACCAAATTTAGAACCGAGGACCTAGCCTTCCTAGATTCAGAGAGGGCTCTCTCTATAAAATATAGCTTTGTTTAAATAAGTTTTAGGCTAGTTATGATTGTACTTGAGTTTTGAATTTGTTTTGGGTTTTGGGAAATTGATTATATTCAATGGATTAATTTCTATTGGGCAATGGAGTCATAAAATTATTGGACAGTTGCATCAACTTTTTAATAGAGTAAACACAGGGGAAGCTAGGAATATTTACTGGTTCTTTGAGTTTATAAGTGGATTTATGATAGAAATATGACGAAAATTCAACAGAACTAAAGAGCAATTAAGAATTCTTTAGTTTGACCTTCAGTAGAAAACATTACGATTATAAAAACAACCAGAATAAGGTACTCAAAAGTAAATCCTATTCATCACACTTTCTGTTTTACAATTAGAGTTTAGGTGATTACAGTGAAAGATAACAATGAAACAAAATTATAGAAGAAAAACATCACCAGTATTTAAGCCACAAGAATCCTGTGAATGGTATGTTCATTATTGATGCTCCAGTGCTTTGAAAATCTTACAATGCTCCAAAAGACGATAATGATTATGATATCAATCAATCGACCTTTGATACTTCAAATGATGAAGTATTTATACAAAAATATTTACAAAAGACTAATATAATAATAGAGTTTCTTAACAAAATTGTGAATTAAAAACTCTAACTGTCGCTGAATTATGGCTCGGTGGGATGTGCTGTGCAACTGAAATGCTGATGTAGTGGGACAATTAAGACGTGGAACACCTTTTGCTAATGTGCTGGCCAATGATCTGGAAGATATTTTCCTTTGTCAATTTTACTGTTTTAATCCAGGGAAAATTTTAGGGGCGAATTTTAGCCCAAAGGCGAAATTTCAAAGGCGAAATTTAAGGGGTTTTAGATTTTGGATGGGCGAATTTTTTATATAAAACCTTTTTGTATAGTTTTGTATAATTAGCCCCAAAATTATTTTAAAAATAATTAATTATTATTTTTTAGCCCAAAAAAAAAATGGCGCATAAAATATGAAACGCTGGATTCGCCTCTTGATTTACTCGTTTGCAGGGTTTTGGAAGAGCATTCGCCCCCGATTTACTAAATTGCAGGGTTTTGGAAGAGCATTCGCCCTCGATTTGCTAAGTTGCAGGGTTTTGGAAGGGCGCTGTGCTGTTGATTTACTCGTTTGCAGGGTTTTGGGAGAGCATTCACCCCCGATTTACTACGTTGCAGGGCTTTGGAAGGGCGCTGTGCTGTGATACTGACCTGGTTTCACCGCATTCTATCACTCTTTCAGTGAGCTCCTCTCCATCATATATACAGAGATTTTAAACAGGAGGGCGGATAGGCTATCAAAAATGGGGTTGGATCATGCATTTGGTTTTATCACAGTCATTTCAGTGAGAACAGGGAAAGGGCTTCCTTCAGAATCTCTTTGTAGGACCATAACTATGGGGCTGCTGTACATTACCTTGCTCAACTTCTTGTTTACAGGTACTTTTTGGCATTTTCTGTATGCAACAAAGGCACTTTTTCCTTCTGGACCAGCGGATGGGTGATTTTATTAGGAGCAATAACACCAGATCTTCTCCACGAGCCGGGTCTTTTTTCTATGACTGAGTTTTGAAGTTGTGGATGAGATTGGAATGAACAGGGACGCTTTGGACAGCAGTGGCTCATATCATCACAAGCCTCATAGGGGCAGGAGTGTTATCCTTGGCATGGAGTGTTGCCCAATTGGGATGGATTGCAGGCCCTGTGGCCATGTTTGTCTTTGCTCTTGTCACGTTGTATTCCAGTTTCTTGCTCTCGGATTGTTACAGGTTCCCAGATCCAGTCTCTGGGCCTCACAGAAACACTTCTTACAGGGGTGCAGTTCGAGTTAATTTGGGTGCTATATCTATCAGATTGATTAAAATATCTCTGTATATTCTTTGAGTTTAAATATACTTAACACAGATGCAAGTGAACTCCGGACTAACTGAAATTTTATATATTAAAAAAATAAAAAATACAAACAAAGAAAATGAGATGATAAAGGTTTCCTGATTCTGATTTTAATTTTAATTTTAATTTTTATTCTCATTTTTAGATACAGTTATGTTAACTGTAAATGCGCCTTACCCTGAACATTTTTTCCAGAGTCCCTACCCTGAACATAATAATTACATGTCTTGCTTTTCAGGTGCAAACAGAGCATGGATATGTGGACTAATTCAGTATACCAGCTTCTATGGAATTTGTGTTGCTTACACAATCACTACTTCAACAAGCATCAGGTCACTGTCTATTGAAAGAGCTTTGAAACCATAATAATCTTTGATATGAAACAAACCACTTACTCTAATTTACTTTCATTGCTCAATCCCCCGCTCTGCAGGGAGTTCCCTAAACACTAATTTTCTAGCGGGCTTCTGCCCATTTTTAAAATTAAGCCTTCCAGGTACTTGCGTTGGAAGGTTGTAAAGCTATCAGTGTTTATAGTCCTGATTGATTGAATTATGTAACATTGCAGGGCAATCAGGCGATCAAATTGTTACCACAGGACTGGACATGCCTCAGCAGCATGTCATTTTCCTGATCAAATCTATATGATCCTCTTTGGAGTTACACAAGTTATGTTGTGTCAAATACCAAACTTTCATAAACTATGGGGCCTTTCAATACTTGCAGCAACCATGTCCTTTACCTACGCAACAGTAGGAATTGGTCTTGGCATGGCTAAAGTTATTGGTACTGTTTTATCTTACTCTCTGCTATTATTTCAGGGCTTCAACCATTGCCCTAGGTGATCTCTTACAACATATATGACCAGGATAAGGAATTTCAATCACTAAGTTACCATGGTCATGATTTTATTCCCTTACTATGTTGAAAATGCAAATATCATTTAGGTAGTGTATGTGTTCTCTGGCATGTTGAAACTTATGGGTTCAAAGCTCTGGGAAATGGCAGAAAATGGAGAGATTAAAGGAAATCTGGGCGGAATCAGCGCGAGCAACTCTCTTCCTGAAACCCAAAAAGTTTGGAGGATGCTCCAAGGTCTTGGTGACATTGCATTTGCATTTCCATTTACTTCCCTTGTCCTTGAAATTCAGGTATACCTCAGTCTTTTTGTTCGTTTCAATATTTGAATCCTTTGAACAGCCAAAAGCTGCATGCTTAACTATGAGGTTTCCTATAAATTACAACTATGCAGGATACTCTCAAGTCAACACCTCCAGAGAACGTAACGATGAAGAAAGCAAATATGTTATCACTGAGCATAACAACTATCTTCTTTATGCTATGTGCTTTTCTGGGTTATGCAGCTTTTGGAGAAAAGGCACCTGGAAACCTATTGACAGGATTTGGATTCTACGAGCCCTACTGGCTTATTGACTTCGCTAATGCATGCATTGTGGTTCATCTAGTTGCAGCATTCCAGGTAATATTTTTCTCACCCTTTTTTTCAGTTCTGCTGGATTTCAACTCTAATATCTCTGCTACCAATAGAAACTTGATTGCAAATCAATTCATGACACCCTTGCAGGTGTTTTGTCAGCCAATATTCGCTTGCATTGAAGGATGGATTTCTCAGACTTGGCCTGACAATAAATTCATCAAGGAGGGAATTCCCATAGGTATTCCCTTATGGGGGTCGTGCAGAGTCAATCTGCTGAGGCTGTGCTGGAGAACTGCATTTGTGATGTCAACCACTGGCATTGCCATCTTATTCCCATTATTCAATGATGTGCTGGGAATTTTGGGTGCTCTGAACTTCTGGCCATTGGTAGTCTACTTTCCTGTTGAAATGCACATTGCACAGAATAAACTCCCAAGATGGACACTGAAGTGGATCATTTTCCAAATATTCAGCTTCATATCTCTTCTTGTAACACTCATAACTGCTGCTGCCTCCATAGAAGGCCTGGTAAAAGACAAGGATACATAAGAGTCTTCCTGTATAGTATCTACGAATTCACAGATGTTGTAATACTCTTTTCTTGTTACTCGGAAGGTATAAAAAGCTGAAGTGAAAAAGTAGAAAACACTATGAGGATATTTTATCTGCCAGCGAAGTGTTAAGAGTGATGTGCATCATCCAACATACATGGCAATTTATAATAACTTCATAGTTTTACAACATTAAAACATGGTGATAGTAGTGGAATTAAATTATTTGGTTCGATGGGGTGATTTTTAAACACTGTTTGTTTCTGTAACTTTTCTTGCCTTGTAGGCAATGAGGCTAGCCGAGGAAGGTTACATTCTGGCCAGCCATGTAAGGAATGAGGCATTAAAGGATGGGCTAGTGTGATGGAATTTTGTGTGCCGAGTAT
Source organism: Pinus albicaulis (assembly GCA_034641835.2). Taxonomy (NCBI): domain Eukaryota; kingdom Viridiplantae; phylum Streptophyta; class Pinopsida; order Pinales; family Pinaceae; genus Pinus; species Pinus albicaulis. The sequence goes on along the minus strand of JAXQQM020061216.1, from coordinate 315 downwards.
ATACAACTAAGTTTGGGATATAAAGTTCCAAGCCAAGGAGAAAAAAAAGGAAGATATAGAATGATGGTATAAAAAACTTGGGAAATTTTAAGTATTCTAAAATCTGGAATTTTTATGTGGCCAGTGCTCTAGAATAAGTTTCCCACGTAGGATCTGATACCAAAAGGAATTTGGCAAGGACTACCCATTTTGCGAAGTTTATGAGTAACCTATCCCTCCTTTATTTATTTCATTGTTTTCTTAATTTGGAGAGATTTTGTAAAACTATTAAGTTCAAGAAAATCGTGGAGGGACTTTTTATGGTAACATGCTTAA
>JAXQQM020088076.1:0-32527 GCA_034641835.2 Pinus albicaulis | reverse complement strand
TGTCTTTCTTCAATGGTTCGTCTCTTCTGGACCATTCCTGGGTGCATTCTACTAAGTTTGCATTTTCCTTGGCAAACTTTTCAATAAACTGTTTGTTGTACGTCGCCTGTGGCTCTGGCAAATGATACATAAGCCTTAAATCTTCTGGAGTAAATGAGCCAATGAGCTCTTGCCCCTGAGTCTTGAACTGTCTGTCCGTAATATCAGTGCTATCTAGCACCCATTTCACCATGTCTGTATATGGAATAATTTTAGGTCTTGCTTCTATCCAGTGCAAAAATGAACAAGCTAACTCTGTAAGAGAGGCTTCGGAAGAACCCACTGATCCTGCGGTAGCCGCAACATCCATTACTCTAGGGTTTTCTTCCTCAAGCAGATTATGCATACCATCCCAAGTAGTGATACCAGCGTCTTTGTTGCAGGCGGTGTCTGTGTACAAGGACACCATCTCTTTACTTTTAGAACTCAGAGTTTTGTCCTTCTTTCCCATAATTCTCTAAATATCGCTTTGTATAGCCCTCTATTCTTCGCGCCTGCGATTTACGAATTAAGTGAGAGTAATGATATGAAAAAGGTGACGACAAGTTTTAAATGTTGAAGAGCTATGAAATATATCACATTACGTGAAATCACTTCTTTAATCAGAACAAAACCATTTTTCATTAATGAGTGACAATCAATTTATTGATTTAAACTTTAAAGCGCATAACGGGTCTCGGTTTATGAAAATATTTCTTCGTATAATGAGCCTTAAGGATCTGCGATAATGTGATAATGCGATTTGCTTCGCAATATCGCAAAAGTGCAAAATCACAGATCACAATATCGCAGATCGCAAATATTTGCAAATCGCAATCTTCGCAAAATCGCAACATCACAATAGCGCAAATATTATATCATCGCAAAATTGCAGTATCGCAATATCGCAATATCGAAAAACGCAATATATGACAAACATTCGTTAATGTACTTTCTGCGAAATGCGATTTGCGATATACGTTATCGCACATCAGTGATCTGAGGTTTTCGACATATGATATGATATTTGAAACATGCGATGCGATAAATGTTCTTTTAGCGCATAGTCTTGCATCTCAATTTTTAGAATTCCACTTGTTAAAGAGGCATTTGTTATTCTTTTGCGATGCGATATTCTCCAAAGAATGATTTTTCCCTATTCTATCATAAAACTTAATTTTTTTGGATTATTCAAGGAACTTTCTCCTAAGTCTTATGATAGTAAGTTTTATTAAAAAAGGAAAAAAAAGCATTAATTGATTTTTGGATTTTTTGACTAAGGGTCCCCACTTATTTAGTATTATTACTAATACTAAATAAGAAGAGGGGTTGTTGCTAGCTACAACAATTGGCGATTCACTCGGAAGAACCAGTTATCTCTGTTTTTCTTTTGATTTTTCTAAACTTCCAAAAAACAGAAATTTTCCAGAAAATTAAACTTTATTATAGAAATAAAAAGTACATTATGCTTCTATCTATCAATGATATTTCATTTATTCTATATTCAACTTTGATTATTTACTTCCTCAAGCTAGTCCTTGTATCTACATCAGTCATTACTTGGTTTATAAAGATAAAAACAAAGACTTCTCTGTAAATCAGTTATATATATGCTCATTTGTCGTAGGTAGAGCCACTGCTGCCAGCAGGCGTCTATAGCCTCGACAGGGTTACCTGTTACCCAGCAATGATCCTGTGTCCTACTTAGAGAAATATACAATTTTCAAAGAGAAATCCATATTCACACTTATTGCTTTTATTTTTCTTTTTATTCTTAAAGAACAATGTCTTGGTTTGGTAGCCAATTTATGACAATGCCATTCACTTGATTTATAACTTTTCTGAACAAGCTGGCTCGTGATGAGACCCCTTGTCTTTTGATTGCAATAATCTTGAGTCATTGCCCTGTTATGGTATGCAGTATTGGCAAAGTCAGCAAGCTATAATATCTATGATCATGATAAGTCGGCTCGTGATGAGACCTCTTACTCTTTAAGTTAAAGTGTATCATTGGATTATTCCCTGAACGTTGTAATTTCCTAGGTGAGGAGGGAGTCATTGTTTCCTTAAGATAGCTCTGGACAACAATGGTAGAGTTTTTGGAAAGAACTTTTCTTCAGATAATCTTCGTTTTGTTATTGATACCTTTCATTAGACTGATATAAAACAATTTTTCACTAAAAGTTGCTTTTCATCAAAATTTTCAAAATTGAAACTAATATCATTTCTAGGTTTAAAGCTTTTAACTGTATCTTTAAATAATAATGATCAATTTTCTAAAAGAATTCTATTTATACAAGTGAAAAAACAAAATCTAAAAGAGAATTTGTATCTTTTTCATGAATTCCAAATGTAACCATTAACAACTGGTTTTATTATGAAAGTAAAGAAAACTAATATACAAAATAGAAGAATGATCTCCTATGGAAAATATTTCTTGAGGATCTGTCCATTAACAGGTAAAGACTCACTTTTTCCTGTTAAATCCTGTAACATAAAAGTAGATGGACCTATGATCTCTGCGATTTGGAAAGGACCAAGCCACATTCGTTGAAATTTTGTATGTTTCCCTTTTTCCTCATGAGCCTTGTCCCATTTTAAAACTAGATCTCCGACCTGAAAGTCCTTTCTGGATATCATGTTTGAATCAAAAGAAGCTTTGACTAATGCTTGGTGATGAGCATGAGTTATTTTAGCTTGTTCTCTTTGTTCTTCTAGCTTAATTATTTCTAGTTGTCTTAGTTGTAAAAAAGAAGTTGGTGCTACATCAATGTATTGAACTAAGGCCAAAGAAGGAATTGCTAGATGAGTTGGAAGAACCACTTCTTTCCCATAAACCAAATTAAAGGGAGAAGTGCCAATGGAAGCTTTCTGTGTTATCCGATCTGCCCATAAAGCATATATTAAAGACTTATGCCAATTTTTATGATTTTGATCAATGGTTCGCTTAATGATTCTGATTAAGTTTTTATTTGTGGATTCAACTAACCCATTTCCCTGTGGATAATAATTGGCAGAGTATTTAAGTTTGAAACCTCTCTTGAGTGAAAATTCAGTCATAGCATTACCAGAAAAATATGATGCATTATCAAACATTAAAGCAGAAGGTAAACCAAACCTGGTGATTATGAACTGATCTATGAATTCGATGATATTTTCAGCATTAGCAGTCTTGAGAGGTACTGCTTCTACCCATTTAGTGAAATAATCAGTTGCTGTAATGATATACCTATGTTGCTTAGAAGAGTGAGGAACGATCTCACCTATTATGTCCAATCCCCATTGATCAAAAGGCTGTTCAATGTTGACTGGTTGTAACGGTAATGATGGTTTCTTTTGTCTTCCAGCAGCGGTTTGACAAACTTGACATTTCCTTACGTAGCTATGTGAGTCTTTGAATAGTGTGGGCCAGTAATAGCCTACGTAGAGGATTTTATGTGCAATAGCATCTCCAGCATAATGTTTGCCTGCTAGCCCATCATGGAGTTCCTGCAAGACTTTTTCAGCTTCAGATTTCTCAAGACATCTAAGGAGAACAGAATCATAATTCATTCTAAAAAGAACATCATTCACAAGCTGATATTTTTTAGCCTTCAACCTTAGAGCTCTTTTCTTGGTGTAATCGAGATTTGGAGGAGCATATCCATTCTTTAGATAAAATATGATATCAGCATATAATGATTCAACATCGTTTAGGCTTACCTCATACATTTGTATCTCTGCAGATGGTTTTTCAGAAATAAGCGATGCCCCAGCTAGTATTTTGCAAAAGCCTTGACCTCTTACAATACTTGCTGGTTTGATTTCTACATCATATTCTTGTAAGGCAGTAATCCAATTGGCTCTTTTCTCACCCACATCTTTCTGAACTAAAAGATTTCTTACTGCTGGAAACGGTACTATGATTTTTGTATGGGTTTTAAGTAGAAAGGGTCTGAAATATTTAATTTCTTTGAAAACAGCATAAGCTTGTTTCTCCACATCTGAATAATTTAATTCATCCCCCTGTAAATTTGAACTGAAGAAAGCAATTGGGGCTTCTGCCTTGTCTTGATTTGCTTGAGTGAGTATCGCAGCATATGATTTATCAGAGGCAAATGTATACAAAATAAAAGGATCGGAAAAATTTGGAGTTGCTAAAGATGGAGCATTAACAATTGCTTGTTTGATCAGATTGAATGCCTCATATTCATTTTGGCCCCATTTGAAGTTTGAATTCTTTTTAATCATGGCTTGTAAAGGAGATACAATTCTTGAAAAATCTGGGACAAATCTCTTTACAAAATTAATCTGGCCAAGGAAAGATTGCATAGCTTTCTTGTTGTGAGGTAAAGGTATTTCAGAAATCTCCTTGATTCTATCAGGATCAATATGAATTCCAGATTTTGACATTATGAATCCAAGAAGTTTTCATTCACTTAATGCAAAAAAGGATTTTTTCGAGTTAAGTGAAATTCCATACTTTTGACAACGTTGGAAGATCTGCTTCAAATCTCTAAGATGATTACTTCGTTTTTTGGAATATACAGTTATATCATCCAAATAGATTACCACTGATTTGTTAACTAATCCCTTAAAAGCAATGTCCATGGCTCTCTGAAATGTGGCACCAGCATTGATCAGACCAAAAGGCATCTTTTGATATGCATAAGTGCCCCATTTGGTTCTAAATGTAGTTTTCAATTGATCATCAGGATGGACCAATACTTGGTTGTAACCAAAGAAACCATCTAGGAAAGACATTAATTCTGATCCTGCGACTGCCTGTAATATTTTCTCCATGGGAGGCAAAGGAAAATTATCTTTTTGGCAGGCTTTATTAAGATTTCGAAAGTCAATACAAATTCTAATGTCTTCGTTCTTCTTTCTAACAGGAACCATATTGGAAAGCTGGAGTGTAAAAACTCTGGTAAACTTCAATAAGTATATATTATTAATGATGATAGATAAGAGATGATTACAATGGGGAATCACCAAGGCTTTAAATATGGCCTCATGGTGTCCCTTGGTGAAGAGGCATGATCTTTTATCATGCCCTTTCACTTAGTAAAACCTAATATAACTATATCGAACTAATAATTAATAAAATATACATAACATTGCCCCTCTCTTAAAGATGCTTTGTCCTCAAAGCATATGTAACGATGGACAATGTTGACGAACGCCTGGGTTTCTTGAGCGGTGGGCTCTTGCTTCCCACATTTTAAAAAGATCGTGGAGCATATTCTCGAGTTCAACCTTTTGTTGATCTGGATAGTGAAAATATCTGATATCGACAGGGTCGGATCCTGTCTTGACTTCTGGTGACTCTTCGTGGCTCCCTTTTGAAGATAACATTTCTAACTGATGACATTGTACTATAGATGTTGGCGCTCCTATTTGAATCATCTTCGTCATCAGAGAGGAAGATACGACTTGATCTTCTGGGGCTTGGAATCCATACAACCTGTGTTTCTGCCCTTTCCACTTAAAACTTATAAACTGCTTCTGATGGTTGGCAGAATAAGTACCTAGAGTTTGTAGCCATTGAATTCCTAAGACCACATCTACTCCTCGTAATGGAATTGTGTAGAATGGAGATTCTAAATGAAAGTCTTTAATCTGCAGTTTGACTTTATGGCATTTTCCTACTTGTTCAATCTTCTTACCATCGGCCACCATTACCTTCATATTAGGCATGGGAAAAGTAAAGAGGTTGAGTCTTTTAGCCATGGTTGAATCTAGAAAATTGTGCGTGCTGCCTGTGTCTATGAGAACCATTACATTGTTTTTCTTAATATGTCCTCTTAACCTTAGGGTTTGAGGTTGTGATATGCCTGTCATAGCTGATAATGACACTTGCGGAATAGTTTCGCCATCCACTTCTGGAGAGAACTCTAAGTTGTCTTCTAATCCTTCTATACATGAATCAGTACTGTTAGCGTCGTTAGTTGCTTCACAACTGTATAGATTCTTCGCTTTTCCATTAGCACATCTGTGCTTAGGGTCCCAATTTTCACCGCAACGTTTGCACTTGCCCTCTCGCATTCTTTGTTTTTCCATACTAGATTTTTCTTCTTCACGAAGATGGACAGGGACATATTTTGTGTCATCTATATTTTCAGATTGAGGAAACCGTCGTCTCGAATATACTTTTTCTGGTTTTGATAGTCTTTCAAATTTCTTTTCAGCAGCTTTTGCTTTTTGCCTTGCTACTTCTACGGACGTAATTTCATGTAGTTCGAGCTCTTCTTGTATATGGATTTTAAGTCCTGAGATGTAAGACTGGATTAAACGAGATTCCGACAATCCGGGTACTCGTGTTGCCAAGGTCTCCCATTCTCGAGTGTACTCATCCACATCTCCTTTTTGGCGTAATTTGATAAAGGTTGAAAAAACTTTTCTTCTTTTATGCCTTGAAACCTTTTGAAGAACGCATCCTTAAATTTCCTCCAACTGATAGCGAGCGTCGTCTTTTTCCACCACATATACCAATTATATGCTTCTCCTTCCATTTTCATGGAAGCATGTTTAATTTTTTCGTCATCACTAGTAATGTCATAAATCTCAAAATATTCTTCTACTTTATTAAGCCATGCAACGCTATTTTTTTCATTACCATCAAATTTGGGTAGGTCGATCTTGGCTTTGCGCTGATATGCTAATGGTGGAACAAGAAGGGGATATTGATTAGCGAATGCATTCCAGAGCTGCTTATTTTGAAAATCTGCATTACTATCTTCTTGATGATGTGGGGAATCGGTCTTTTCCTAATGCTCTTCTGAGTTCCCTGAATCTGCGGTATTGTTTTGTTGATTTTGTTCCATGTTAGGAGATATTGGGCACTATGTCTTACTCAAATTATCTATCTTATCATTTAGCTTGTTGAAGAGTTCTGTCATATTGTTCATTGCTTCGTTCTGCCTTTCTATGGCCTCGTGATGATTTAGCCACATTTGTCTTTCTATTCGATTTGTCGTATCATGAATTTTTTTGATGTCGTTGGAATGCCCTGCAACTGTGCTTTCAAGATCGACTAATCTTTTTCCGAATTCTTCGGAATTATTAGTGATCTGTTTCTCGAGATCCACCAATTTTTTCTGGAATTCAGCCATTGACATTGATGACGACATCGAACGCGTATGAGGTGGGGAGTATTTTTCTGCCAGTGTTGTTTTTTTTTCTAATTAATTAATCAATATTGAATTAATTAATTAAATAAATAATAATAATAATTTTTTTTTTAAATTATATAATTATATATATATAATTATTAATTGAAAATTATATAATATAAATAAATTATATAATTATAAATATATATATAATTATCAATTTGAAAACTATATAATATATAAATAAGTATATAATTACAATATATTTATATAATGACCAATTGAAACTATATGATATATGATTTATATAATTTCAAAAAAAACTTATATTAGCGTTGCGGGTTTAAATTGTGAATGGGCACAACCCCCCCCCCGGACACTGGTTCACGATTTTTTAAAAAGAACGTAATTTTTTTTTAAAACGCACTTTCTATTTTATTGTTGTGGCACCGCAACCGGCAGCCCCGACGTGGACAGCATCCGTGGACTAGACGTGGACAACACCCAATTTGTCACACTCATTTTTTAAAGAACTCGATTGCTTAATAAAAAAACCGTCACAAAATGTCCATAGGTTCAAACGAATGGTGAAGCGGGGCTCTACCGTACGACGATAATATATTCGGGCAAGACTAAACTCTATGGCTAGCTGTGCAACTATCGGTTAATAAGAAACCTGTGCTTTGAAATAGCCGTGACCCCAAACCGGAGTAGTGCCACGACACTTTATGGACAGCGTGGAGTTTTCACAGTGTGGATGGCCGGAATTTCGCCGGTGATGTGTTTGAGTGGGACCGGTAAATATTGTCGGAGGAGACAAAAGAGGAGTGGCACTGTATTGTCCATGACAAAGGCCTAGCTTTGTTCCAAGTCTGAGAAGAAAAATCCTCACGCGGGGCTCTCCTTACCACAGTTATATATATAATAAAATATATATAATTTATAAATTATATTATAATGTGCCAAACGTTGTTTACGCCCACGGCCACGGCCCTTTCTGAAATTTTTCGATTTTTAATTTTTATTATAAACTTACTTACCATGGCCGCCGTTTTTCTGTACGATCACCGGGTACGTGTACGATCTATCCTTATGATTACAGTCGTACACGATCACAGCAATTGATGAGTAATACATGATCTCAACAATTTGTTTGATTGTCGTTGTGTTTTAATTCCTTGTTTCACGGCTGTCGTTTCTATAAGATCATTGTTGTACGTGTATGATATAGCTTAGTCGTAAGGGAGATAGGCGGATAGGTTGCAAAGGGAAAGCGGAGTTGGGAAGCATAAGGGAAACAGATGGTTATGAGGGAACGGAGAGTGGGAATGAGGGGGTTGGGTAAAAATCTGCAATTTTTTTTTTTTTTTTTTTTTAAACAAATGTTGTGCACAAGCAATCTGCAAAAAAAAATCTGCAATCTGGAATTCTTGTAATTCCTTAATTTTGGGTGATCACACATATCCCGAAGAGCAGCTTGGCTTCGATACCCATGGAGTGTAAAAACTCTGGTGTACTTGAATAAGTATATTTATTATTGATAAAAGATGAGATATGAGATATCCTTACAATGGGGGATCACCGAGGCTTTAAATATAGCCTCATGGTGTCCCTTGGTGAAGAGGCATGATCTTTGATCATGCCCTTTCACTTAATAAAACCTAATATAACTATATCTAACTAATAATTAATAAAATATACATAACAAAAACCCATTTAGAATGTCGGACAGGAAAAATAATCTTGGCTTTCAATAACTTATTGAGTTCAGACTTGATCTGATTTTCTAGATTGGGATGGATCTTTCTCAGCTTTTGTTGAACAGGTTTTTCATCATTTATCATTGGAATAGTATGTTGGATGATAGAAGTGTCATAAGTTTTGAGTTCATCGTAATTCCAAGCAAAGACACTTTTATATTGTTTCAAAAGACGAACATACGCTAATTTTTCTTCAGGAGCTAGACCAAGGCCTAGGTTGATATTCTGTGGTTTGGTATCAGTTCCTAGATTTACTAATTCATAATTCAAAGTTGAACTTTGTAATTTTGAATTAGTAGATCTTTTGAATCGATCTTTCAAATCATAAAGGTCTTCTAACTTGACTACTGACTTTGGCATAGCATTATTAGTGCTATCTTGTTGCAATTGTCTGTCATGTTGGTCCTCATCAATTATCTGATTGGTGTAAGATCCTTCAGATGTGAGGAAGCTTACAATATCAGGATCATCGTTGAAAATCCTCCAATTGGTAATGTTATCAGGAATCGAGGGTCTAAAGATTAATTCAATTGAAAATCGATCAGGGCTATAATCTTCTGAAGGAATGAGTTTGGAAGCTACATTAGCTAGGAGGTCTGCACTAGCATTCTGGATTCTGGGAATTGATGAAATATTAAATGCTATAAAATGTTCAGTCAGATCTTGAACTAAAGATTGATAATGCTTTAAATGACCTGATAAACAATGTATAGTATTGCGTACCTGTTTGATTACAATTTCCGAATCTCCGAAAACTTGTAGATATTTGATGTCTAATCCGATTGCTTTGTATAATCCTTGGACTAAAGCCTCGTATTCTGCGGTGTTATTAGTGCAATCGAACTCGAGTCTGCAAGTTAACATAATTTTGTTTCCCTCTGGACTAACCAACACGCATCCTGCTCCTGCTCCTTCATTAGACTTAGAACCATCAAAAAATAACTTCCAAAATAAAGATTTATTTACAGGAGTATCTACAAAATTAATGCATTTAGAACTATCTGTTTGAGAAAAATTTTCTATCTGAGATAAAACAGAATGTTCTAAGTAAGGTGAAGTATGAGCATTAAAATTTCCTAAGAAAGAATCAACTGAATAATTGCCAATAATATTATTGCTGTATGCAACTGGTTCATTTTCTCCTTCCAATTCTGTTACAATGTATTTCTGATGTCTTTCTCGTTCAACCTTTATCTGATTTGGTTTACCATTATAAGGAAGCCACATGTGGGACCAATCAGTTGCAAAGTATCCATGAAGTTTTTCTGACCAATCTCTGCTGAGAATTAAGCCATAAAATTCTGGAATATCTGCAACTAAAATATCAATAACTTGACATACCTTTGGATTCGATGACAACCTTATGGTAACCTGATTTAATTCGCCAATCACTTCAACTTGCGATCGATCTAGCTGGACTATGCGCACAACAGATTTTTGTGGTTGAATGTTCAATTTTGCACATATTGATTTTGGTAGAATATTAGATGAAGCTCCAAAATCCACTAAACAATTATGCAAATTTTTATTGAAAACTTCATAAGTAAGAAGAAATGGAGGAGTATGAGATCTCGACCTTCCTCCAATTAAAGCAATATTTTCTAGATCAACTTTGCTAATCGCATTAGTTGGAGGTCTTCCCATCTCGTTGGAAGCTTGACAGATTATAGGATCGGGCAAAGGTTTTTCTGGTACAGCATGTAATTCTTTCAAAAGTACCTTTTGTTGGTGTTTTAATTTGCTCAATTCATAAAAAGTGATGTTAACCCTAGTCTTCTTCATATCTTCTATGATATTATACTCCATTTCATCCAAAACAATCAGTGTTTTTGATGGAGTTGATGAATCTGTTTGGACTGGGCTAGTCTGAGTTGCTTTTGATGTTGTTTTCTTGGGTGCAACTTTATCCTTAGTCATTGAGCTTGAATTTTTTGACTTGGGAGTAGGTTGAGGAGGATCAAGTTGATTTCTACTTCGAGTGCTAACCGGAGATGCTTCTTGGTCTTCCTCATCTGGGAGGATGAAATCCCACATACCTTGCACTTCTACAACTTCTTCTTCATCGGTAGTTTCTTCAGTGGCAGTCTCCTCTTCTTCTTCTTCTGATTCAACATTTGTAATAGCATTTTGTGGTTTTGAATCAGTTGAAGGGTTTCTTCTAAAAGGCTTGAAAGATTTTTTAGAATATGTTTCAGCCACTTACTTCTTAATATCAACCATTTCGTTAGACATGGTTTTCAAAACTTTCTGCAATTCTTCTAAATCGAATGGATATTTAGATTTTTTCTTGGGATCTTCCTTAAAAGTAACTTTCTTGGATTTTCGTTCCTCTATCGCGTTTTTCTTTTCTAGGGCTATGATACGTTTCTCTACCACTATTGCTTCCTTCATATTTTCTGCTAAAGTTGTTTTGTTAGCCCTATCAACGAAGATTGCTATGTTTGATGGTAAAGCAGAAATGTACCATTCACTTCGCACTTCTTCACTAGGCTTGGAAGCAGTAGGAATTTTGTTTAACAATTTATTGAAACGTGAGTTAAAATCCTTGATAGGCTCTTTTGACTCAGCTCTAAGATTAGACAAATCATTGATCAATGTTGCTGTAGCCCTGTCATCACCAAACTTAGTCAAAAATTGATCTTGGAAAATATCCCAACTAGTGATAGATCCAGATGGTAATGAGAAATACCATGATCCGGATGCTCCTTGTAGAGTATAGGGAAAAATTCAGACAACATCATCTTCATTAATAACTCCATTGAGATTTATAGACAACATAAAATTGTTTATATGTTCTTCAGCTAGCATGCCTGCTTCAGGGTTAAACTTAGGCAGCCATTTTTCAGGATGGGATAGTAATTGACTCAAGGGTGCAAGCATCAAGACTGCCCCTGGATTATTCCATGGCATTTGGGCCATCACTGAACTACTAACAGAGGAAAGTGCAGAAGATGAGGTCTGTGATTGGAAAGAGGAGGATATTATGATTCCAGATGTTTGAGATGGAGATGTGGAAGTTCCAATGGACTGACGAACAATAGTCTGAGGTGGAGGAGTGGATGGTTGACTTCACGGTGAAGAGGTTGAAATGGATGATGATGATGAAAGAGTCTCGCTATCAGACCCTTTAGGTGATTTCCTTGCTCTCTTCCTTGTAGGTAGAGTTAACTCAGTTGGTTGAATGCCAAGCTTTTCGCTTTGTAATCTGGTAAGAGGATGAGCAGGATTATATTGCGAAGTCACATTACCTTGAGATTTATCAGATCTTTGAGGTGATATTGAAAATCGCTGAAGTTTATGAATCAAAGATTCAACTTCTGGGGGTTCAACAACAGATTCTTCTAAAAAGTCAGGGTTTGTGGTAGTGGCTGTTATTTTCTCGACTTCTAGCTCTATATTTAAAAATTCTATATGCGATGGAGAAGTCGGAGAAGATGGTGAGGGAAATTTACTCTCAGAATGGTTTTTAGATTTTTATTTACTTGCCATTCATAGTTCGGGCCCTCCTTCTAGCGCCAAATATGTTGAAGCCCCGAAAATCAGGTCTTACAACAAGGGGGATACCCACCCAGTCCGGACCTTAGTTAGCAGCTCCTTTTCCGTTTGGTGTAGTGGGTCCGACTGGGGATAATGGGACCAGTTTCCCAATATGTGTGTGTGTGTTGAGAATTGATATTTCTTTTCTAAATTTCCTAAATAAAATGTTTTTATTCTATTTCTAATCTAATCATATGCAAATTGTATTCTAATTTAAACAGAAATATCTAATTCTAAATTAACCCGGGATGTAATCTTTCTATTTATGCGATCTAAAATGATTTCAAATAACAATTGATAATAAAGATCATTCAACTGTTATAAGAAAAGAATTCAATAAAGATAAACCACTTCATATAAAAAGTTAGATGAATCAGTTGTGAAAAACATATCGCATAATAAGCTATTCATACATTAAGCATAAATAAATAGCTATCACCGTACAAAAGTGCCAAATGATAACTCAAGCATTCAAACATCAATATATAAATAACTGAACATGAATATCACTTTAACACAGGGGCAGAAATAGTTAAGAGATAAAAGTACCATTTATAACTAGTTCTACTCATGAGCTAGAAGTAATAATGACTTATCTCTTCTTAATCCAACATCCACTAAGAGTACAGAAGTGCAACATCAGTAGCAGATATTAAACGTAGATATCAATAAATCCTGTTCCATTCATTTATCAAAACCTCCTCTGAGGGTGCAAAAGTGCATGTTCTGAGGACAATTTTTTGACAAATTTCAGGACCCTTCTCTAAATGCATGAGAAGGGTTTAAATACTACTAACTAAATCTAAAAATAACTTATTACAAAAATGTAGGATACGGTTTAAATGACCGTCCTTTTTCTAGGCAAAAATAAAGTAAAACTAATACTAAATCTAAAATTTAAAACTATCAACTAACTACTTATGAATCTGATCTTTGAATTTGCAAGCATTCAACATTGATTTGAGAAGAGGAGGCTCGCCGACTTCAGATTTTAACTGTCCTAAGAAAACGGAATCGGCGAGTGCTGGCGCCATCTTCTCGGCAGAATTGATGATGCAATTGAGAGCGCTGCATTGACTATGTGGTTTTACCAGAAATGCCCAGTAAGAATCCCAATTTAACTTTGTTAATCCTTTAATTGATTCTGCTTTTTCTTCAGCTTTCTGCTTCCATTCTGTCTGCAGTTGCTGTGCTTGTGGTAGGTATCCTGGAATAGTTTCTGAAATCAAATTATCCTCGTGCAAACTTTCATTTACACAATCAGTAATATTGCTTACTGCTGTAACTGCTTCTTCCGCTGCTTGTTCTGCAATTTTGATATGTGCATCCCAATTATTGAAGAGCATTTATTTATGACTGTCATTAATGATTGGTGCTCCTGTCCTTTTTCCCTCCTCTATATTTTGCCAAGTCAAATAGTCAATAACTTTTTCATTAGTTAAATCATAATCATGTCGTAATTCTACGACATGATTAGTGATTTTATCACTTTCTTGACAAAAAGAGCTCCACTGTGAAATTTTTTGGCATAATATATCTTGTTGATGCAGTAGTTGATTATTTAAGCAAATAGACTCTGTAATAAATTCTGTGAGCTTGGGATCATCTTTGTGTATCTCTAGCATAACCTGTAGTTGTTTCTCTTTTTCAGCTAAACTTTTCTGATATCCAACTTGCATTTGTTGAAACTCTCGTTGTAATTTTTCAAGTTGTTTTTGTGCTTCACTGTTAGCATTGGCTTGTTGCAGTTGTTGTTGCAGAACCTATATTTGGTCTTCTTTTTCATTCAGTAATTGTCATACTTTGGATGCTTTATCGATAGCTACAGAGGCATATGCTCCTGTAATCTGAGATAATTTAGCAAGATTTTCAGTTGGATTAGTAGTAGGATCTTGCCATAAAACATCCAATTGTTTTGCATCATGAGAGATTACACTTTCTAATTTCCTTTTCTTTCTTTGTTTTCTTACTACTGATTTATGTTGTGGACTATAGAATATATCCAGAGGAGAAATTTCCTCTATTTTAAGTACAAGCTTAGAAGAGGGGGTAATGGGTATATGTTCTGTTTCTGTGATATTGCCACTTATTCCTGTAACTAAACCTTTTGTTGTCTGTACATTACTTACAAGAGTCTAGGTGTTCTGTCCTTCAACATTAATCAAATCATTAAATGTTTCCCATTCCTTATCCAATTTAGTTCTGATGGATGGTTGTTATATAATGAGAGGGGGAAGATTTAATTGCGGAGTGGTTGAAATCTGTTGCTGTGAAAGTTATTTTGATTGGGCAGTATCCTTTACTGGCCCTTCACTTTTATCCTAGTCATTATCAGACTTTTTAGAACGTTCAGAAGTTTCTTTTCCGGACTTTGACTTAGACCTTTATGTACCTGAACTGCCACTGAGACTAACACTAGGATTTGGTTCCCTTAAGGGTTCCAAGCACAAATTATCCAAAGGAATAGTGGTCAACCTCCTTTCTCTGTACATCTTAAATTCTTGGAACTCTTCTGGAGAAAAACGTGTTTGAGATGAATATAGAATCTCTTTAAATGTGCATTTTTCTTGGAACATATCATCAAAAAGATCCTCTTCTCTAGAAAATACTCTTACCTTGACTGCAGTGGTGAAATTCTTAACAACATCATACGGGTCGAATAGCCTTCTTGAAAACTTGAACAATTGTAAACATGTAATATTGTTTACTTCTTTAAATGCATGACCAACATCAAATAATGAAAATGCTCCACAGGCCACAGGAAATTGTGGCCAGATGGCTTTCTTTTTATCCTTTAATTCTTTTGTCAAACCTTCTTCTCCGCAGGTTTGATACGCAATTTCTCGGGCCAGTAGTTTATCCAGAACATACAAAGGTAAAACATGAGGAGGAGAAAAACTTCCAAAAACCCTAACATAGGTAAACAATTCTTCACCAAACCATCTTGCGACAGGGAGAATGTCTACTTCTGCTTCAGGGGAAAACCTTGGAGCATCCTTATTATACAACATTCTGTATAGGGGTAGCATTATGCCATGGAAAATATTGTAAAAATGAGGAATGAACTTTGAATCCCACAATTCTTTATGATAAACATGAATGGGTAAGGGATCCTGAATTGTCCATTGCCAACCCATTAAAGGAAACTTAGAAACATAGCAGATTGAATCCATCACATAGGCAGATAAGTAAAAAGGAGGATAAATCCTCTGAGAGACAGTTCGTTTAGACCGATAATTAAAAATAGTCGTGGCTAAGTTATCAGACAATATCTTAGTCCAATCCACAATAGTAGCATTAACAGCAACATTCAATAACGGAAGCCATTCGGATGAAAACTTATTAATGTCAAGCTTTCCAAAAAGCCTACAGAGCATAGTAGTAGCAAAGCAATATGGAGAAGTGAGAGAACTAGTACTGTACATACCGTGTTTATCTTTCTTCAATGGTTCGCCTCTTCTGGACCACTCCTTGGTGCATTCTGCCAAGTTTTCATTTTCTTTGGCAAACTTTTCTATGAAATGTTTGTTGTAGGTTGCCTTTGGCTTCAGCAAATGATACATAAGCCTCAAATATTCTGGAGTAAATGAATCGATGAGTTCTTGCCCCTGAGTCTTGAACTGTCTGTCTGTAATATCAGTACTATCCAGCACCCATTTAATCATGTATGTATATGGAATAATTTTAGGTCTTGCAGCTGTCCGGTGTAAAAATGAACAAGCCAGCTCTGTAAGAGATGCTTCGAAAGATCCAAGTGATCCTGCAGTAGCCGCAACATCCATTACTCTAGGGTTTTCTTCCTCAAGCAAATTATGCATACCATCCCAAGTAGTAATACCAGCATCTTTGTTGCAAGCGGTGTCTATGTACAAGGACACCATCTCTTTACTTTCAGAACTCAGAGCTTTGTCCTTCTTTCCCATAATATCCAGATGTTGCTTTGTATAGTTCTCAGTTTTTCGCTCCTGCGGTTTATGAATTAAGTGAGAGTAATGATATGAAAAAGGTGACGGCAAGTTTTAAATGCTGAAGAGCTATGAAATATATCACATTACGTGAAATAACTTCTTTAATCAGAACGAAACCATTTTTCATTAATGAGTGACAATCAATTTATTGAATAAACTTTAAAGCGCATAATGGAGTCTCGATTTATGGAGAGTTTTTTTTCGTACAACGAGCCTTAAAGATCTGCGATAATGCAATAATGGGATTTGCTTCGCAATATCGCAAAATTACAATATCGCAGATCGCAATATTCGCAAATCGCAATCTTATAATAGCGCAATATTGTAACATCGTGAAATCGCAATGTCGCAATATCGCAAAATTGCAATATCGCAAAACGCAATATATGACAAACATTCGTTAATGTATTTTCTGCGAAATGAGATTTGCGATATACATTATCGCACATTGGTAATCTGAGGTTTTCGGCATAAGATAAGATATTTGAAACATGCGATGCGATAAATGTTCTTTTAGCGCATAGTCTCGCATCGCCATTTTTTATAATTCCGCTTGTTAAAGAGGTATTTATTATTATTTTGCGATGCGATATTCTCCAAAGAATGATTTTTCCCTATGCTATCATAAAACTTAAGTTTTTTAGATTTTTCAAGGAACTTTCTCCTAAGTCTTATGATAGTAAGTTTTATTGAAAAAAAAAAGGAAAAACAAGCATTAATTGATTTTTTGGATTTTTTGACTAAGGGTCCCCACTTATTTAGTATTATCACTAATACTAAATAAGAAGTTGTTGATAGCTACACCTATCTCTGACAAAGGTTACATCACTGAAATAGATTTCTTAGAAAGAATGAAATAGTTCAAGAAAAATAATATAATGTTGAAGGAGGAAATGAAAAAATTAAAGAAGTAGAATTGTGATGAAAAAGGAGGAAATGTTGATAGAAAATAATTTGGAGATGCACTAAAACATATAATCAAGATCATAAAATAAAATATAAGGCTTAAAGAGCAGTTGAAAAATCTTCAGGAGAAGAATTATAACATTGATGCAACTAAATATTTTCTTTGAGACTTCAAGAATTAGAAAAGAGAGAAGAAATGTTGTCAAGTCAGCTGAGGGAAAAGGATGAATACTATGAGCATCTAGAAGAAAAATTTGATAAAAAAACATAATGAGAAAGAGAAATAATTTGAAGAAGTCATCTCCTTGAAAATTAATCTAGATGAATCTAAGAGAATAAAAGAAGTGATGAAAATCCAAGTGAAGAAAAACTAAAGAAATTGGGGGAAACTTGAAGTAGATATTGTCTCATTAAGGAATGAGGTAGACAAGCTCAAGAAGAATGTGAAAATTTCTGAAATGTGAGATGATATTCTCAACAAGAAAATATCATCATATGAAAAAACAAGTCTTGGTTATCTGCGTGAGAATTCATACAATGAAGATGAAAAACCCAAGTCAACAAAAACTAAAAAGAAGAAAAGTTTGAAGGATATGATAATATTTTTCAAATCCTCAATATCGTTGAAAGAAATGAAAGAAATTAAGATGAGTTTGGAATAGTTTATACACCAAGAAGATATGTTGGTTTTCTCAAGGAGCCCCTACACATCGAAAGCAACAAAAATTATCAACAAAGGTTTGAGCATCCTCGAAAGAAAAATGAATTCAGAAGGCCATCAATGGAAGCCCACTCAGTTAGAGTATCAAACCATACTTCTTGGTCAATATTTTTACGTAAAAATTTCAGGAATAAGACTACATATTGTAGAGCCTATACCAGGAATGATTATGCAAGAAACAATTTTTTTTATTATACTTATAGAAACCCATTTGCAAGCTATTAAACCATAGTTCTCATTGGCTACAAAAATCGAAATCGTTATTCATTTACTCCACTATTCAAGAATAATATAAAATTCTACCAATGTCACAATTTTGGACATATAGCACAAGATTGAAGAAGCATCATGAAGTCAAAAATGATTAATATATGATCACACAATGGTTGAAGAATTACAAAAGAGGGAAGACTAGTAAAACTTTGTGAAGATAAGTACAACCAAAAGATAATACAAGTATCTTACCAATAAATTCAAGGGAAAAATTCAAATCAAAAGCATGGAATATAGATTTTTGACATAAAAATTTGAAGCATTCAAGAGCTTAACAGATGAAAATAAAAGTGTCCTAGTGAATCTTGCAAGATGACCCAAGTACATGCACTTGAAAAAAATGTTCTATTTGAAGTTGGAGGTAAATGAAAAAATTGAAGGATGTAATGGATTCTACTATGAGTTATTAAGATGAAGTTATGGACCACGTTGAACATGGACTATGTTGAAGATGCACTTCAAGTTCGAAGGAAGGAAAAGAAGGCATTGCTGCAAATAATATTTTCATATGATATATGATGGATAGTTGATATTGTGATGATAATGGTAAAACATGATGATGATCCAAGCATGGATCTAGATTTTATAAGGAAGATGAAAATTAGAAGCATAAGTCCAAGGGGAGCATGAGAAGTTCTCAATGATAGAAATAAAGGATTCAATGCAGATACGGGGAGCACATGTCAAGAAGTGATGAGAAGATGAAAATAGGGGGAGCACCCTATTTTCCATTGATGTCAAAATGGGAGAAAATATCGAAATGGGGAGAAATAGTGTCATTGGTTGCATCAATTAAAAAAGGGGGATATTGTTGAGTGAAGATGTCAATGATGTCATAGCCCTAGACCTAGTAATAAAGCCCTAGCTCTAGGAATGATGCCAAATTCATTGAAGGAATTTCAAAGCATGTGATAATAGTTCAACATAAATCCTGAGAGCCCTAAGAATCCAATAAGAGATTTTGAAAAAGGTTTTAAGCCCTCAAAGGAAAAGATGACATCCAAAAGAAGCCCTTCAAGAAAATCAAGAAACAAGTGGTCAAAGTCAAGGCAAATACAAATGAAAGCTACACAATCACATAACCCTTTACAATAGATTTCCAATAGTAGGTGGAACCCCTCCTAAATCCTCATGGTTGAGGATATTGAATCATTTAAAATCACATCTTGTGGACATGACAGTTCAACAAAACACAGGTCGAACCTCAAGTAAAAAAATTTAAACTTAATATAAATTACCACATGTATAATTAGTTTAATCACCAATCAAATCAAATTTAAATTACCACTGTAGGCTACTATTATAATATCTACCTGATAAATTTAGTAATACCCAAAATAAAAAATTGAGATTTATTTTAAATATAATATAATTATGATTTATATTTATTGATTTATTTATTTTTTCAAACTCAAGAGTTTTATTAATAATAATTAAATGGTTTATCAAAAGTTTACGAGGTCAAGCCGACGAACCATGCTTCATTATGAAATGTCGACCCCACCTCTCTCCGCATACACACACACACACACACACACACACACACACACACACACACACACACACACACACACACACATATATATATATATATATATATATATATATATATATATATATATGTATATATATATATATATGTATATATGTATAGATATATATGTATATATAGATATATATGTATATATAGATATATATGTATATATATGTATATATGTATATATATACATATATATACATATATACATATATATACACACATATATATATATATATATATATATATATATATATATATATATATATATATATACATACATATATATATATATATATATATATATATATATATATATATATATATATATATATATACATACATACATACATACATATATATATATACATACATACATACATACATACATACATATATATATATATATATATATATATATATATATATACATACATACATACATACATACATACATACATACATACATACATACATACACATACATACATACATACACACATACATACATACATACATACATACATATATATATATATATATATATATATATATATATATATATATATATAGTGGGGTCCTTTTATCTATATAGATACAGCCAGATAGAAAAGGAGACGAGCATCGCGCAGTCAGTCCTTCATATTGATTTCAGGAGTTGCAAATCCTATAAAGCGACGTGGAAATATAAGATGGCATTTCGAAATATCTTATTCGTAATCTCCCTCACGCTCACTCTTTTGGCGTCACATTTTTTGTTCTTCTATGCGGTAGCATCGTCCGTCAATCACAATATTCAACCTGCATCACAGCGTGGACGCAGGATGAGATTCACAGGGCCAACTTTTAGTCCCCAACTCCGAACAGGTAATAAAGACTCATATTTTTAACCAATTGTTCATTTTAATTATTTTCAAAGTTGATCAGTTTTGGATAGAGGTGATCCGGTATTTACTAGTTCAATTCCCTGTCCAGATATGAAGAACATATAATCCCACCAAATTTTAAAAAAATTATCATTTTAATTAATTAGTGCTTCTCTTATATTAATTTGCAGTCCCTGTAAAGCCAGAACTGTGCTCGGTGAAGGATCTAGACATAGTTTCACATGTTGTGAGGGAGGACAACGTGATGGGGGAAGTGACCAACAACTGTAAATATTGCGGGGCAGTAGATAACATTATTGTTGACTGCTCACAAGTGAAATCCCCCATGGGCACTACATGCAAATTGAACTATCCCATTGCTTTTGGAGAGAAATGGAGGTTTCCATACCGGGGCAAACCAACAAGCTTCAAAATCATATCTTTTGACTTCCAAAACTGTTAGTGATGTGTGTGGGATCTGAAAATGCTTCATATGCTTGTTTTTAAGTTTTAAGGTGCTATAAAAATTACTTTTGTCATAACTTTGGAACTATCTGCAGTCTCCATTCACTTCTATTGTTTGGAGTTTCACTGGAAATGGATGTTTGAGGTCCTTGAAATTAATATTTTAGGGAATCTCTACCTTAATATGGTGAAGGAAAATGATGTAACAGATCTATGTGGTATAAGAAATAAATATGTGATATATGTGTTTGCGTTACTGATTTTAATGGTTTTAGAGACTAGATCCATATTTTGTTTAAGATAACATTGTTTATTGTAAACTGTTAACGGTTTAGCTTTCTAAAATTGATCATTTTAAACTAGCTACCTCTTTTAAATATTTTATATTTCTTGTATCGTTATGTTTCACTCCTCTGTTGTGGAGATGAGAAAAACCGTAATTCGAGTTGAAGCTACATATTGATAAAGATGAAAGCCTTGGCCTTAGCACAATTATCATGTTCATTTCCCGTGTCACTATCATGATAAATTAGAGCAAATCGTTGATATATAAGTGTAGTATCGTTGTCTTTCTAGTATCTAAATGAGTCATGATGATTATTTCATTTCATGACATACACTTATTTTTGTTTTCATGTGATTTTGTGTTTTTTTAATTGACTTATGAGTTTGAATACCATATCACATTTGTTCATGCTTTGTTTGTGAAATGTGTTTCGTTTGATACATCATATTTATCTAGGAAATGTGTATTATATATCCTGCTATTTATCTAGAAAGTGTTTTCTTGATATACTCATATTTATCTAGGAAGTGTTTGCTTGATATTTATGTATAATGTGTTTGTTTATTTTTTTTTTGTTGGTAGGAATGTGTTTGTTTTGATTTTGTTTTGCTGGTTTATATTTTTGTTCATTTTATCGCTTAAGGAGGTGATCCAAACATTTAATGCTCAATTCCCTGCCCGTATATGAAGGAGCATATAACTCTACAAATTGAGGAAAAAATTAATTTTAATTAATTAGTGCTTCTCTTATATTAATTTGCAGTCCCTGTAAAGCCAGAACTGTGCTCGGTGAAGGATCTAGACATAGTTTCACATGTTGTGAGGGAGGACAACGTGATGGGGGAAGTGACCAACAACTGTAAATATTGCGGGGCAGTAGATAACATTATTGTTGACTGCTCACAAGTGAAATCCCCCATGGGCACTACATGCAAATTGAACTATCCCATTGCTTTTGGAGAGAAATGGAGGTTTCCATACCGGGGCAAACCAACAAGCTTCAAAATCATATCTTTTGACTTCCAAAACTGTTAGTGATGTGTGTGGGATCTGAAAATGCTTCATATGCTTGTTTTTAAGTTTTAAGGTGCTATAAAAATTACTTTTGTCATAACTTTGGAACTATCTGCAGTCTCCATTCACTTCTATTGTTTGGAGTTTCACTGGAAATGGATGTTTGAGGTCCTTGAAATTAATATTTTAGGGAATCTGTACCTTAATATGGTGAAGGAAAATGATATATATGTGGTATAAGAAATAAATATGTGATATATGTTTGTCATGTCTAAAGATATATCTACAAAATTTAATTGTGACCCTGATGGGAGGGATTGTGCAATAAGATGATGCAAAGGGAGCTTAGTTTTATTTATTTCCAGATCCATTGCAGCTAAGAGCCTCATCTTATAAGGGATTGAGTGTGAAGCTATTTGTTGTTGCTACATCTCTTCTCTGACATTTTTGTTCCTCTCCTCTATCATTTGTCCTACCCCCCTTTTAGAAGAAGAACTACCCAAGGATCCCAAGATGGCCACCTCTGTAGAATTGGACATTGTAGTTTGTTGTGGATCCTCTAGGGATACCTAGAAGTGTGGCTAGTCCAAGTTACTTTCCACAAATTGAGTTTCCATTTCATCCTCAACATCTTCAGTGAACTTGACCCTCTTGCTAGATGAAGCCTCCTTCATCTCTAAGTCTCCAGCTTAGTACACGGTTCTCTTCTGAGTCTTTTCACTTGAGGATGGTGTTTATATTTTCATATATGTATTAATATGCCAATAAATTAAGTTAGCCTTCCATTCAAGTGTGGGTATATAATCATGCTTGTAATCAGTAGCACTAATAGCCTTTCCCATCTTGGATATAATCTCATGAGGATCATAGTTCCATACCTCCCCCATCTCAAATTTAAGTTCGTTTAACATGTTTTTTACTTGCTAAAAGTCTTGTATAACATTAAAAATGAAAGGACCTACTGCCATACCTAGCTTAAACATGAAATCCTTCTTGGTAGGGATGAAGTGGGTTTTGTTAACATTCATGCTACGTTTAATGAATTATAGTGAAACAATTCTCATGGATGTGAAGATAGGTAAGAGGCATGGGGAAATATATAATCCATAAACCCTTATCTTAGTGTATTCCTCAAACATGCATCAATCTCCTACCCTTTAATCTTTGTTTAGTTGCATGATTTATTTTATCTTGGGAAATATCCTAAGGGTTTATAATTGTATAGGAAGTGGCCATGTGAATGGAGATGAAATTGGAGAAACCCTCATTATTTTCCTTTTTATTTAGGGCATTGTCCCAATCAAAACTGATTTATCTTCTTGTGATAATCCATAACACTAAGGCCCAAGTATTCAAATTTATCTACATGAGTGTACATAAAATGATAAACTAGCAAAGAATAATATTTGAAGTAAGAAGTGGTAGAAAATGGTTAAATTGGAATTTTATAGATTTAGCCAAAAATGAGGGTATGCCAAGGAAGATATGTGGTTGCATCATTATGTGCAAGAGCCCTATGACAGCCTTGGTAACATTACATGTTTATTCTTCCTCAAAAAGTGTGGAAATAATAGTTAGAACGTGATGTGGCACCTCTGATAACATAGAAATAAGGAACTTATTATCAATGGGGAGGGATTGATTGCTAGGTGCTCGAATTAGTTGGAATAAAGTTCGTTGTGCTCTAACTAAGAGCCCATTATAATTATAAAAGAGAGATCTTTTGTAAACCTCTCAGGGTTGGATGATTTTGGGGATAGGAGGGAATTTTGGATCAATTCTGGAGTGAATTCCAGGATTTTATCTCCAATTGAGGATACAAAGAAATTATTCTATTTAATATAGAAGCTTGAAAGGCATGAGACAAATTCATGGAAGTGGTACATTATGGGGGTTATTTGTTATTTGATTTTCAGAGAATCCACGACACTAAGGCCCAAGTATTCAAATTTATCTACATGAGTGTACATAAAATGATAAACCAACAAAGAATAATATTTGAAGTAAGAAGTGGTAGAAAATGGTTAAAATGAAATTTTATAGATTTAGCCAAAAATGAGGGTATGCCAAGGAAGATATGTGGTTGCATCATTGTGTGCAAGAGCCCTATGACGGCCTTGGTGACATTAAATGTTTCTTCTTCCTCAAAAGGTGTGGAAATAATAGTTAGAATGTGATGTGGCACCTCTGATAACATAGAAATAAGGTGCTCAAATTAGTTGTAATGAAGTTAGTTGTGCTCTAACTAAGAACCCGTTATAATTATAAAATAGATATCTTTTGTAAATATCTCAGGGTTGGATGATTTTGGGGACAGGAGGGGAATTTTGGATCAATTCTGGAGTGAATTCTAGAATTTTATCTCCAATTGAGGATACAAAGAAATTGTTCTATTTAATATAGAAGCTTGAAAGGCATGAGACAAATTCATGCAAGTGGTACATTATGGGGGTTATTTGGTGATATAATCCACACTCCTCTACCGAGAATGGGTCTTTTCTCTTCAAATACTGACCATATAAGTCAAAATGGAGGTCTGACAGGTGCTAAGAGCGATAGGGGTCGTGGATTTCATCCTTCATGCCCATAAAAGGTTAAGTGTGGCAACATGATTTCATTCTAGGTGTTTAGGGGTTTTTGGCACCAACTTCATTTTAATCATAAGGGAAATGATTAATAGGTGAGGATTGTGGATCAACTGGTGCCCAGAAGAAATTGGGCATAGAGACACACTGGCGATGCGATGTATTTAGCTGGTAGGATGCACCGAGTTGAGCATAGGAGAGAGACAAAGGGGCATCATTGATGGAAAAAAAATTGAAACTAAAATGACTAGCATGGGAAGGTTTTATAGGTGGGGAGGGTTATGGAGTGATGCATGGATTGGATGATGGTGCGGGGATTTTTGGGAAAGAGACCCAAATACACTTGATTGGATGGGAATTGGATGGGGGAGAGGCCCCTGGCCCCATAAAAATCAAGCTCACTTGCTGATGTCATTGTCATGTTGGGGTAGTGGCAGCGGGTGTGTTCCACCATCTTCGGTGGGGTGAATGAACAAGGTCGAGGGTGAGACCTAACCCACTTGGAATCAATCCTGGTCGTTGATTGGCTATATACACTTGCTGACTTCAAATTTTTGGG
This sequence comes from Pinus albicaulis, assembly GCA_034641835.2. Lineage (NCBI taxonomy): Eukaryota > Viridiplantae > Streptophyta > Pinopsida > Pinales > Pinaceae > Pinus > Pinus albicaulis. Next base: position 6,938 of record JAXQQM020088076.1, on the reverse strand, counting down.
GGATAACATTGCCTTATCCTTCACGCTATTTTACCCCCCAAAGTGTCTTCTAGGATCGGGCAGGTATAAAACTAACAAGGATCTGCTTGGAATTTGCTCGAAAATTATCTGCTTTGTGTATGATTGCGGAAGCATTTTGTAACACACTCCTCCCACATATACCAAAGTAACAAGCCAACTGAGGTAAACATGTGACAAAGAGTTACTGTGATATGGTTCAACTCCATAATTATAGTTAAGGAAGTGGAATTGACGAAAAAAGATTTCACAGATATCCCTCAGGTGCTACAGGACCCCTAGGAGCTTATCCATCTCTCCAGGTGCTCACCTCCTAAGTTAACGTAAGCTACCACAATTCTTGCAAAGGAGAGACTGTAGTATTTTTTAGTCAGTTTTGCGGCCAGAACTTGATGAGAGTTTCCAAGAAAATAAATGACAACAAGACAAAGCCTCTAATACAGAAATTGACCAAGGACTTGACCTAACCAAGCCTAACCATGGCAGAAAATTCCTTGAACACATCATGAACATGAAATTTACAGGTCATAAATACACATATGAACATAGGGGTCTCATACTTTTCTGAGAATCACCAATGATCATTGGTTCCTTATTGCATTAGCTACATTATCATATACTAGGTTATATATTCATTTTTCATTCATCTATTAATCAAAACATGATAAGATTCATACATCATTACTATTATAAAACATACTCATAACCAACATATAAACAACATAAATAACAAGAATATATCCACCATATAAACCGCATAATAACAAGTAAATTTTCCCATAAAATGCAAGAGGAGAGAATCTCTTATTCACATGTGTAAAATGCAACCAAGTTTGATACTTCCACGTACCACCTGACCATAGATTGGACTGAAAAAAATCTTTCTTTCAGCTAGTCACTCTCATTCCATATTCTAAGCATGAATGTGGGATCTCATGGAACAATCAAAATAAACCAAAATAGGGTTTCTAGAGGCCAAACCACCTCAATCCTCAACCAGTGATTCAACCTCATGGTCATACATCACTAACCATCACCACATCTGTCTCTACCCAATTTTTCTAGGGCTCAAGTGTGTTTATTCCAACTCATCTTCTAGGACTAGTAACTCAACCCACAACTACTGACGGGGTTCCAGAGCATTTTAAAGCCAGGGCTTGCAGGAATAGCATCTCAACCCACCAAGGGCTTCTAGAGAGTTTTTCCATCCAAGTATTCCAGGACTAGTAACTCAACCCAAGATGTTATAGGGCTTCCAAAGCATCTATCCAACCAAGGCTTCCAGGAACTAATTACTCAATCCACAACCAAAGAAACATGAGAAACAACTTGAAAACAAAATTAAGACCCACAACACCATGGCTATCCAGGAAATGGAAAGGTTAGGAAAAACCACTGTTAATCAAGGAAATCCTCCATGCCAATGACAAATCATAACCAAGAAACCACATGCATGCTAAAACTAGCAAGGAAATCATACATGCAACTCGATACCCGCAAGAAAAATGCACTGTAGCTATTGATCCCAATGTCATATTGCACTTTCCTTCTTTTCCTTTGCCTTCTTTATCTAAATCCCAAGTATGACACACTCCTCCAAGAGTGCTCCTAGAAAAAACTAAGAGTCCAAGAGTATGAGAGAGAGAGAATAGAGAGAGCTATAAGCTAAGGCTTACAAAAGTCTACGAACTAATCCTTAGACCTTCTTATCAATGAGGCCTCTATTTTCTTAAATTTCCATTATTTTCCTCCTCACATGCAACCTATGACCTTTCACCGTCCTTTTCTCCTAATTTCCATTATTTTCTTAAATAAAATTCTAGTTAATGACTCATTCCTTTCCAAAGCCTTTTCCATTTCCTTTTTCGATTTCCTTAGCCAAAATAAACTAAATCAACACTCGCTAGCATGTTTTTCCCACCATTCAGCTTGGAATACATGTCCCATGACCTTGGTATTATATTTTTTTACATGAAGTTTTAACTAGGGTTGTTACAAAACCCTCCCCCTTGGGGGAACATTTTCCTTGGTGTTCAACGACACCTACAACCAAAACAACCGCTAAAAAACAAAACATACTACCTATGGAGCTTTAAAGCATATCTCATTGCAGTATTTACAATGACCACTATTGAAGACACGACAAACATAATGTTTATTGGAGCTTTATAACACAAATCGTTACATTATTTACAATAACAAACACATATATTGTCTATGGAGCTTTATAAATCAAGCTCGATACAATATTTACAAAAATATACAAAAATACACATACACATTTTCTCTAACTAGACACTAAAAAGATACAATGCCTGCATCCTTAACAAGGAATCCAGAGGCTCACACCTCCACCGTCAAAATTAGTACCACGTTCACCTCCTTCCCAGGAAGTCCAGAATCCACAACCAAAGTTAAATTTGCATCCAATGTCCAACGCTAAAATCTTACACCCCATGTCCTCTTCAGTTAACAATTATCGACTGATTGTTCTAGGGCATACGCCCAATGTGAATATGATTACATCTGGCAATTCTAATGACCAAAAAAAATCCATCCTTAGCCTTCCCTTCTTTGCTACACAGTCCCTCAGGAAATCTGGTCACCCCTTCCATGAAGTCACACACCTTCCAAATTATGTGGGCATCCCCTTCTCTGCTACACAGTCCCTTAGGTGAACCCACCCTTGGAAAGACTTCCTCACATCAGAAGGTCCAAAAACCTAGGCATATCCTTTCTCAAAACCATCATATTAGTCATAGCATGTTCATGGAAATCAATGGACACTATTGGGTACCAATGTCCCACAATGGCCCTTCTCTTGAAGTGATTTTCCAACACGTTGATGCTTGTTCCAATTCCTTTCACTGACATTATGAATTCTTGCATTTGGTTTCAACCATCCCAAACCAAGAATTTCATGCTTTCTTGTACCAAGCACATAAATTACATTAGATTAAATATAAATTGAAATAACATCAATTCATACCTCATTGGTGGTCCGTCAATAATTTACACCTGCAATTCTGTTCACTTACAAGTCAAATCAGTTATTTTACTAAATCATCAGTTATAAACAAGTCAAATCAGTTATTTTACTAAATCATCAAGTATAAACATATCACATCTAGTTAGCTCAAAAAAAAAAACCATCATAAATTAGAATCATGAATTACATTAAATCATCATAATCCATAATCATAAATAACATGTAACCATCACAAGTTAGAAGCATAGATCACATGCATAATAAAACTGAAATAAAATACCGATACTTATCCTTCATCGATCCTTACTTTTTCCTTTGTTCTTTCTATACACACACCGGATCGGTTTCCACACCTGGAAGGCACCAATTTCCTTCACTTCTCTTTAATCACGTACACATACACACATTTTTCGTCACACATGTAACCACACATGACATACATCACCATATAATTCATGAACCTACACCTGAAATACAACACATACACCTACACCTGCATCCAGTGTACAACAGAACACATCCACATATACCCAGTGTAAAAAAAAACATAATACATATAAATACAAAGAGTGAAACTCAACTAATACACATATCATGATACCATGACTACATAGTGCACATACCTAGTATTGCATGTACACAACACAACACGTACAACATGCACAATACCACATTTGCACAAGAACAAAATTTACAACATGTACAACATGTACACAGTACCACATGTACACAACACCACCTAGACAACATGTACACAATACGAAATGTACACGAAACCACATGTGCAACGTGTAGACAGTGCCACATGTGCAATGCACTGCCTTCACAACGTGTACACAACACCACATGCACGACATGTACACAACACAAACTGCACACAACACCACATGTACAACATGTACACAACAACACATGCACACAACACCATATGTACATAACACCAAATGTACAACATGCACACAACACCATATGTACATAACACTGCATATACAACATGTACATAGCACTATATGTACACAACATAGCATATACAATAGACACACAAATAAATATGATAAGTTAGAACCCTGGGAAGTTGATGTACCAATTTACCCAAACAAGGCCCATAGTTTTGGTGTTTCATCTCCTAGGGTTAGGTTTTTGGATGTTTAGGGTTTTTCATTGTTTCTCAATACTAAATAGGCCCTCAAGGCTCATTGTAACACAGTTCAGAGGCCTGTAGCCACCACATCTCTTCTCAGAGATAAGCTACTAGCGCCCTAGTTAGTTTATTTCCTTTTTTCCTTTTTGTCCGTAAGCATTTTAAGCATATTTCGTTTATGTGATATTTTGAAATGAAGTCATATTTCTATTGCATCTCTGTGTTTATGTGTATTTCTGTATTTTTTTGTGTTCCTACATAAGTTTGGATCAATCAAACAAATAAGAATAATACCTTGAAAACCAACAAAAACATGACACCACAAACAAAGTGGCATGATCCCGCACTAGACACAATCAAGACCAAAAGCACAAGACTGTCAAGTAACACAATGATTCAATCCCCATGGTTCCTAGTGCTTCCGAAGGAAAACTGGGAATTTCATTTCTCCAAGATTTCATGGTAGTCTCTTTCCATGCAATCCCCTACATCATACTAGTTATCTTACCTTGATGTGTCAAGCACGTTGCCTTGTAGCTAAACACATAGGTCAACCACATCTTCCAAATATCAAAACACCATATATATCAATTTCAAATAAACCTTTACCAAGTCTAACAACCATGTCATAATCAACAATCAACTCACATCCGCCAGTAATAATACATATTGTTGGAATTATCGCCTACTTACACTCAATTACATATTATTTGTCTCAACACATATGCGTCAGTATAAACATCTTAAAACATGATCATTTCTTCAATTAATATCATAGAAACATACTCATATAATGCAATTAATTAAATATTCAAACAAGCTATAAATGTATCATGTTAGATAAATAAACTAGATGACATAATACACACCAAACACTCAAACACCAAATAGACAACATAATCAAATTTTCAAGCACTAAGTAGACGACATAAGAAACTCATACCTTAATATATCTAAGGGGACGCTATATTTTCTGCACAATCAATCTATATTAGCACAATATAACTTCACAATATCTCAACTCAATACTAGATAAGGTCATGATATCCATAACAGTAATTAGCTAACATGTTCACATCATAAACTAATAAAAAATTGGAATTCATGCATAACAAACATAGACACAGTTAGTCTAGATTATTATGACATAATATCACAATATATTAACTCATACCCAAATTTCATAACCATAATCATCTGCATAGGTCAATCAAAACTAGCACCAAAACATAATAAAATCAAGATCTTGCAATGACAATAACCATTATGCATTGACCACAATGCATATAACAACAAGTCACTATCATGCATGACTAATCGACGTATCTACATATGATCACATTGATTAACTAACATATATCATACATGTAACCACAAAAACCATAGACTAATATACATGTAAATAACCCTAATGCTTACGAAAACCATTAACCAACATACATGCATCCCAAACATACATTACCTATATGTTGATCTTCTCTTACCTTGAAGTCTAATGCCACAACTTCACTTTGATGATCTGCATATCGTGCTCTATCTCAACCAACACATCAACATCATAACATACCAACAACATCATGATGACCTAAAATTAATATAGTGACCTCATGGACAACATTATTAATCGACGCAACAAAGATCAACTCTGACTTCCCTACAGAGCGCCGGATTACTACAATCGCTCTATCAACATTCCCTTAGTTTACCCCTCCACGTGGTTCTTTATTTTCTTAGCAATTTTATTTATCAATTTTGGAGAAAATTGATAAATAAATACATTCAGCAGCCTTTGAATGTTAAATTGTCACTCCGGTGTATATCTTGTCCCCGTCTTTATAACCAAGGGTTAATCCTTCGCGTGTTATATATTAATACCGACGCTCTCCTTTTAAACAAACAACTTTAATATATTCCGGGCCCACATATATATCGATCTTCCAATAAAATGTTCGTACCGTACCTCGTTATCCTTCGTGCATCTATAGCAAGCGATCACCATCCAATGGCCCCTTCCAAAATCAACGGCTTGTACGCATACGCTCGACGTCCTAGTATGAAATTTAACATGCGATGGCGCGCTTTGAATGGTGTTTTTTCGGGGGTCCACCTCGCCACGCGTCGACAACTCTATGGAATCGCTCCGTGACCGGGAAATACCGTTTACTCACCAAAGCGGTGCGATATGGGCAATCCACCTCTGCAAATCCACTCGTTGTTTTTGAACATTGACTGACCAGGATTTAAGTCAGGCTTTGCTATCCTTTGACTCTTTAACTCAGGGTCTGACTCCAGTTAGGAATTTCAATTAACAATAAACCAAACTTATCTCTTTATTAGCGGGATTTCCACCATTGAACAGAGTCCAACGACCATGATTTTCTATACAGACTTTGCCTACACTTGGGATTTAATTCACAGAGTTCGTCCAACCAATTTACGGGAAATCAAAGACAGAGAAACATAATTACCAGTACACAATCACTCCACAGTTAAACAATTCTTCACCATTATAAATTCAAACGGTTTGGGAATCAACGGGACTTGAAGTTTATTCAACCGGAAGCAATTGCTCAATACACAGAGTTTTACTGCAGAAATATCTTCCTTTTATCCTCCACATCTCTCAATACATCCGAGAATACAGTTTATTTACATCAATATGTGACTCTTCGGTTCCTTTGTGAGTACCGTTCTAGAAATTCAAAAGCCTAATTACAATTTATTCAAATAATTGAAATATGACAGATGGCTAACTATTCGACTTCTATGATTGATTGGCTATATACAGTT
>JAXQQM020061995.1:0-50653 GCA_034641835.2 Pinus albicaulis | reverse complement strand
CTGATCAGTGTTCTTGTTTCAGGTTATAGATAGGCAGCCCGGGCATTTTCATAGCTTTTTGACTAATGACATGGAACTAACATTGTTCTGCTGCTAATTTTCTTTTCATAGTTTCTGTTTAATTTCAGTATTGCTTTGTTCATTTCAGTTTTGCTTATTTGCTTCAGTAGTTAAATTTAAATATATTAAGCTGCTCATAGCATCTTCAGTTGCCTCCGAAAGCCACAGCTGGACTGATGGTGAGGGATTGTATTATGAAATGCGTAGTTTAGTATTAGTTTCTTTTCTGCAAATTTAGATATATTAAGCTGCTCATAGCATCTTCAGTTGCCTCCGAAAGCCACAGCTGGATTGATGGTGAGGGATTGTATTATGAAATGTGTAGTTTAGTATTAGTTTCTTTTCTGCAAATTTAGATATATTAAATCATGCATGACATCTTCAGTTGCCTCCGAAAGCCACAGCTGGACTGATGGTGAGGGATTGAATCATAAGTGTATGGTTTAGTATTAGTTTACTTTCTACAAATTAAAATATCAGTTACTCAAATTGTTTATGATTACTTCCGAAAATCATAGCTGGACTAATGATGAAGGATCAGAAGATAAATTGATGTAATCTGATTTAGATTTATTTTGTTGCAATTTTGAATTTCCTTAAGCATAGTTTCTTTTATGTTTAGTCGGCAGCAAGAATAGTTTAGTTTTCATGCTCAATAGTTCATTATTTTGATTTACTAGACTAGCAACACTTTTTCATTTTCAGCAGCACATTTTCATTTCCTTTCAAGTCTTGTCATTGTAAATTTCAAATTTATTTTTAAAATTTCAAGTTGGTAAAACATTATAGGGGATATCACTTCCTTGAACAAACATAACCAAACTTGTTTTCATCTTAGAATTTCCATTTCACCTTAGAAAACCAAAAACGACAAAAAGTTAAGAAATAGGTTATCTTGCACATATAGTGCGCCACACTTCATCAGCTTACGATTCCCAGATTGAAAAATTAAATCACGGCCAAATTTAGGACACACTAAATTGACCAAACACTTAGCCTTGGGTATAATTTCCTTAGTGGAAGCATTCCTATGGAGCTTGGCATATGTCACAAATTGCAAATATTAAATCTAGCAGGAAACATGCAAAATGGGTCAATTCCCCCAAGTCTTGGGGATTTTATGGAGCTAAATTTTTATCTTCATCTTTCAATCAACTCTTTGGAGTGATTGAAGTAGATATATTGAGAACGTGATAATCCTTGGAGTATTTCCATCTATCGAGTAACTCATTGATTGGTGAAATTCCTGCACAGTTGGGGAATTTTTCTAGACTTAGTTTCATTTCCCTATTTCCAAATATTTTAGATGGAGTTATCCCAATAGATATTGGCAAACAATTCATTCTTGAAATGCTAGATGTTTTAAGGAAATACCTCACTCATGAGATTCACAAGGAGCTGGGAAATTTCCATGAGCATTATGTACTTTTGTTCTCAAATACGCTGGACTACACCCCTGGAAAAAATTATATTGATTCTGATCCTACTAGTGGTTTATCAAATAGTGAAAAATTGGAGTTCAACTATTTTCAAGGAGATATTCCTGCCGATATTATCACACTTCCTCGGGTTAAGATTATTTTGGCTCTACAGACAACTCAAAATGGAACCTTCCCTGAGGGTTGGGGTGAATGTAGTAACTTGGAGATCCTTAATTTGTGTCAAAATCTTTTGACTAGTCGAATTCTTATAGTTTTGGGTAGATGCAGGAACTTGTATTTTCTTGCTTGAGAGGCAATAAAATTAGAGGGATGATTCCTAAATTTCCAGTTTCTTTTATGCTTTTCTTTAATGTTAGTGGAAACAAATTATCTAGCAACATTTCAACTTTCTTGAATAATATCTTCACCAAACCACCACTGCTTTCAATAAATGAGTTTTTCGATAGTTCGCAAGCTCAAGTCACCTTTGCTGCTCTTTATTCATCTCTCTTTATGTGTGTTCTTGGGGAAGCAATCTAGATACTTCCATTCTATCTAATCTCTTTATGTGTGGTCTTTGGGGAAGCAATCCAGTCACTTCCATTCTATCTAAGGGTAACAAACAGTAACAAACTTCAAACAGTAACAACTTCACTAGTTTGCTTTCTCCACCACTAATAGATGAAGGGATAATGAAAGAACAACCATATTATGGATTATTATTAAATGACAACCAATTTTTATGGAATATTTATAGCTCCCTTTTTGCTTCATAATAGATATTTCAGAGCTTTGCCTTGAATTTCAGGGCAATCAAATATCAGGGGAAATTTCTGTAGAGGTACTAGGGAATTATAAATCATTGAAGTTCTTAGAGACCTCACATAATCAAATTAAAGGATCAGCATCATTCACCCTTGGGAATATAACATCATGAACACCCTCTGCCATATGCTATGAGTACTCTAGCATATATTCCACCATTCACATAACTTCTAACAATTGACATGTGGGAGCTCATACATTTGCTCATTATATAAATCTCAGGAAATTTTTAGCTCTGGATTCCTCAAAAGTTATAAATTGTTAACCCACTAGTTGAGTAATAATGTAAAATTAAAGTGTTAACTAGTTCAGTAACAATGCAAACTATTGATTATTTTAGAGTTTGGTAGTTACATCAATATGTTGTTAATGCTTACATTTTTTTAAGTGATAGCCCTTGAAGAATGGCGGACGAAAAAGCTTGAAGAAGCTAAGAAACGTGAAGCAATGAAAGCCAGTGTGAATTCCTCCACAGAAGCCAAAGATAGTGGTATGCATTTTTTCTATTCAGATTATGTGTGACTTCAACTGATGGCTTGTCCGTTAGTTGTGATGGCATAGTAATTTTTTGTGACATCAGGTTCTTTTCCTCCCTGCTTCTTTTGGTCCATAGCTCCCAAATCTGGTCGTGTGTTTATACATTATGTATTGGGGTTCCCATGAACCGAGATGGTGGCAAAAGTATTGGAGACTCACTGGGGCCCTGTGTTGGAGGAAGCTGGATTCTCATTACCTCTCGAAGCTTCAAGAGAGGATAGTGGAAAGATGTTGGAGGATGGGCCTGAGATTGGTAATGAAGATATGGGTAGTCTTAGTTTGGTGTTTTTGCTTTTGATTTCTTGGGATTTTGACTACTAGGTTAGCATCACCAAATTATTTTGTCCTCCTCACTGCATTATGTCTTGAACTGAGCGCGTTTTACAAAGTATTCATATAGCAGTCTTATCTATTTTTAAGTTTATGACTTGAGGATTATGGTTTCTTGACAATTTCTCTAGGTTCTTTTTTTTCAGCATATTTAAGGTTATTTTTATGTTGCTAAATTTAACAATTTGATTACTTACGTGCTGGAGAATGGAATTTAGCATTTTGCAGTGAGGAACTGTTAAAATTCAAAGTATTTTTTTTTAACATCTGTTTTCTTTTCCACCTTTCCCCAGGTGTGTTATTTTTCAATGAGTTATTTTTTTTCTTTGTTACTTCAATTTGTCCAAGGGCAGCAAGGGTTTGGAGAATCCTAGCTTAAAATGGTGCAATTAAATCCTGATGCATAGTTTGATATTATTTCTGCAGAATATGGAATCATACTTGGCAAGCCACTTCCTTTCGAATTCCATGAAGAATCACATACAGACTATGACGAAGCTTCAGTTAAATGGGGTCTAATGCACCATTATAAAGAAAGTGTTGCAGATTGTTGTCAAGCTTGCTTAGACCAAGCAAAAAATGTTGAAGAATGTGAAAAGAAGTGTAATAGAGATGGTGGAAAAAGTATTGGAGACTCACTGGGGCCCTGTATTAGAGGAAGCTGGATTCTCATTACCTCCTGAAGCTTCAAGCGAGGAGAGTGGAAAGATGCTGGAGGATGGACCTGAGATCGGTAATGAATATATGGGAAATCTTAGTTTTTTTTTTTAGCTTTTGATTTAAATCTTGTTCTTCTTTTTGTTGCACACTGTTGTTTACATGATTTGAGATTTTGTTACCCTTAAGTCTTGGGTGACCATGTATTGGCTTGGGTAGGAATCATAGAGCCCCCTGCATTTCATCTTTGACAAACATTAATAATGCATGAGGTAGAGAGGCAGTAACGGAGAATACTAGTTTGCAAGGGTTTTGGTTTTGCTTTCCTACTGAATTTTTTATTGGCTTTTGTGATCATTGCATTGTCTCTATCCTTGGATACTAGGGCTCTGCTCAAGTTGAAGAAATCCATAAGCCAAGATCCTATTGGCATTCTCTCTGATTGGAATGAAAATGACAACCACCCTTGCTCATGGAGTAGGCTTGCAAGTGATGGCTTAGGAAGAGTTGTGGGCCTCAACATTAGCAATAGTTTGGATGGGAATAATGGTGTATGGGAATAACTACCATGTTGAGCCATGCTCTAGGTTTTTTCACTTTTCCACATCTAGAATAGAAATTTCAACAAGTTGTTCAAGAGCTGGGATTTTTTCGGAATCGATCCCTCCAATTGCCTTGTATTTTGCTTCATAACTTTGTGGTAAAAAAATGGAGTATTCTGGATTCTTTGGTTGGGTACCGAGGAGGAAATCAGGTGGATTTTAGGCTTACAGGGAAATTCTCTCCATCTGTTGAAAATTTGATAGAGTTGCACATTTTATTGCTGCCTTATAATGAAATCTTTGGGGAGATTCCAAGAGAGATCACAAAACTAAGGGCTCTAGAAGTACTTCAACTTCAAGACAATTCTTTTTTTGGATAAATTTTGTTGGAATTAAAGGAACTAATTACCTTATGTGCACTTAGCCTTGGGTATAATTTCCTTAGTGGAAGCATTCTTATGGAGCTTGGCATATGTCACAAATTGCAAATATTAAATTTAGCAGGAAACATGAAAAATGGGTCAATTCCCCCAAGTCTTGGGGATTTTATGGAGCTAAATTTTTTATCTTCATCTTTCAATCAACTCTCTGGAGTGATTGAAGTAGATCTATTGAGAACATGCTAATCCCTGGAGTATTTCCATCTATCGAGTAACTCATTCATTGGTGAAATTCTTGCACAGTTGGGGAATTGTTCTAGACTTAGTTTCATTTCCCTATTTCCAAATATTTTAGATGGAGTTATCCCAATAGAGATTGACAAACAATCCATGCTTGAAATTCTAGATGTTTTAAGGAACTCCCTCACTCATTAGATTCACAAGGAGCTGGGAAATTTCCATGAGCATTATGTACTTGTGTTCACAAATCCGCTAGACTACACCCCTAGAAAAGATTATATTGATTCTTAGCCTACTGGTGGTTTATCAAACAGTGAAAAATTGGAGCTGCATAGTTGGGGAATTATTCCAGACTTAGTTTCATTTCCCTGTTTCCAAATATTCTAGATGGAGTTATCCCAATAGAGATTGGAAAACAATCCATGCTTGAAATTCTAGATGTTTTAAGGAACTCCCTCACTCATGAGATTCACAAGGAGTTGGGAAATTTCCATGAGAATTATGTACTTGTGTTCACAAATCCATTGGACTACACCCCTGGAAAAATTATATTGATTCTGAGCTTGCTAGTGGTTTATCAAACAGTGAAAATTTGGAGCTGCACAGTTGGGGAATTGTTCTAGACTTAGTTTCATTTCCCTGTTTCCAAATATTTTAGATGGAGTTATCCCAATAGAGATTGGAAAACAATCCATGCTTGAAATCCTAGATGTTTTAAGGAACTCCCTCACTCATGAGATTCACAAGGAGCTGGGAAATTTCCATGAGCATTATGTACTTGTGTTCACAAATCTGCTGGACTACACCCCTGGAAAAAATTATATTGATTCTGAGCCTACTAGTGGTTTATAAAATAGTGAAAAATTGGAGCTGCACAGTTGGGAAATTTTTCTAGACTTAGTTTCATTTCCCTATTTCCAAATATTTTAGATGGAGTTGTCCCAATAGAGATTGGAAAACAATCCATGCTTGAAATTCTATATGTTTTAAGGAACTCCCTCACTCATGAGATTCACAAGGAGCTGGGAAATTTCCATGAGCATTATGTACTTGTGTTCACAAATCCGCTGGACTACACCCATGGAAAAAATTATATTGATTCTGAGCCTACTAGTGGTTTATCAAATAGTGAAAAATTGGAGTTCAACTATTTTCAAGGAGATATTCCTGCTGATCTTATCACACTTCCTCGTGTTAAGATTATTTGGGCTCTACAGACAACTCAAAATGGAACCTTCCTTGAGGGTTGGGGTGAATGTAGTAGCTTGGGGATCCTTAATTTGTGTCAAAATATTTTGACTAGTCGAATTCTTATAGTTTTGGGTAGATGCAGGAACTTGTATTTTCTCGCTTGAGAGGCAATCAACTTAGAGGGATGATTCCTGAATTTTTAGTTTCTTTTATGCTTTTCTTTAATGTTAGTGGAAAAAAATTATCTAGCAACATTTCAACTTGCTCGAATAATAGCTTCACCAAACCACCACTGCTTTCAATAAATGAGTTTTTCGATAGTTCGCAAGCTCAGGTCACCTTTGTTGCTCTTTATTCATCTATATTTATCTGTGGTATTGGGGAAGCAATCCAGATACTTCCATTCTATCTAATCTCTTTATGTGTGGTCATTGGGGAAGCAATCCAATAACTTCCATTCTATCTAAGGGTCTGACGGTGCTTCATGATTTCAAACAGTAACAACTTCAATGGTTTGCTTTCTCCACCACTAATAGATGAAGGGATAATGAAAGAACAACCATCTTATGGATTATTATTAAATGACAACCAATTTTTAGGGAATATTTATAGCTCCCTTTTTTCTTCATAATAGATATTTTAGAGCTTTGCCTTGAACTTCAGGGCAATCAAATATCAGGGGAAATTCTTGTAGAGGTACTAGGGAATTATAAATCATTGAAGTGCTTAGAGACCTCACATAATCAAATTAAAGGATCAACATCATTCACCCTTGGGAATATAACATCATGAAAACCCTCTACCATATGTTATGAGTGCTCTAGCATATATTCCACTGTTCACATAGCTTCTAACAATTGACATTTGGGAGCTCATACATTTTCTCATTATATAAATCTCAGGAACTTTTTAGCTTTGGATTCCTCAAAAGTTATAAATTGTTAACCCACTAGTTGAGTAATACTGTAAAATTAAAGTGTTACCCAGTTTAGTAACAATGCAAACTATTGACTGTTAAATATTGATTGTTTTAGAATTTGGCAGTTACATCAATATGTTGTTAATGCTTACATTTTTTTAAGTGATAGCCCTTGACGAATGGCAGACGAAAAAGCTTGAAGAAGCTAAGAAACGTGAAGCAATGAAAGCTAGTGTGAATTCTTCCATAGAAGCCAAAGATACTGGTATGCATTTTTTCTATTCAAATTATGTGTGACTTCAACTGATGGCTTATCCATTAGATGTGATGGCATAATAATTTTTTGTGACATTAGGTTCTTTTCCTCCCTGCAACTTTTGGTCCACAGCTCCCAAATTTGGGCGTGTGTTTATACATTATGTATTGAGGTCCCCATGAACAGATATGTTGGAAAAAGTATTGGAGACTCATTGGGGCCCTGTGTTGGAGGAAGTTGGATTCTCATTACCTCTCGAAGCTTCAAGCGAGGATAATGGAAAGATGTTGGAGGATGGACCTGAGATTGGTAATGAATATATGTGTAATCTTAGTTTGGTGTTTTTGCTTTTGATTTCTTGGGATTTTGACTACTAGGTTAGCATCACCAAATTATTTTGTCCTCTTCACTGCATTATGTCTTGAGAGCATGTTTTACAAAGTATTCATATAGCAGTATTATCTATTTTTAATTTTATGACTTGAGGATTATGGTTTCCTGACAATTTCTCTAGGTTCCTTTTTTCAACATATTTAAGGTTATTGTTATGTTGCTAAATTTAACAATTTGATTACTTACATGCGGGAGAATGGAATTTAACATTTTGCAGTGAAGAACTGTTAAAATTAAAAGTATTTTGTTTTAACATCTGTTTTCTTTTCCACCTTTTCCCAGGTGTGTTATTTTTGAATGAGTTATATTGTTTATTTGTTCAATTTGTCCAAGGGAAGCAAGGGTTTGGAGAATCCTATCTTAAAATGGTGCAATTAAAGCCTGATGCATTGTTTGATATTATTTCTGTAGAAGATGGAATCATACTTGGCAGGCCACTTCCTTCTGAATGCCATGCAGAACCACATACAGACTATGACGGAGCGACAGTTAAATGGGGTCTGATGCACCATAAAGAAAGTGCTGCAGATTGTTGTCAGGATTTCTTAGACCAAGCAAAAGGTGAAAAGAAGTGTAACATTTGGGTTTACTATCCATTTGAACCTGGTTGCTATTCTCCAGATATATATCAGCACAAGCATCAAGAATGTTGGCTAAAGAAGGTAGAATTCTTATGCTTCCTCTATTGGATATCTTGCATCTTCTGCTATGTGGATTCATAGAGGAGATTTCGCTTTGGATATTATATTCTTTTGTTAAGAAAGATGTTGAAATTTTTTTTTTGGGGAATCTACATACATATTAATGCAAGTTTGGGCCTTTCTTGCTAAATTAGGGACAACTTACTGAAGGGTAGTTTGAAATTTTTTGTTTGTTCTTATTCAAGTTTGAGTTTATTTCAAGACTGCTACAGTCTATGGTCATGTGTGATTATGAATTATAAATTTATATAATTTTTATGTTTCTAGGTTGGAGATTGTAATATTTTCATTGGAGGATGCTACTATTGATGTGCCCAAGGCTCTTGAGTTACTTGGTAGAATTCTTGCAAAACGGGTTGTTGAACGGACATTATTTATTCAAGATATAGCAAGGGAAATTAAGGATGGAGGTACATAGCTAGGAAGCTTATTAGAAACGAGGGGATTTTGAGGTATTTCTCAAGAAGAAAATTTCAAGGTAGTCTGCTCATAATTTTAATGCCTGATCAATTTTGTGGTTTATCTGTGATCTCTCATGTTGACAAGTGAATGGTTGGTTAGTGTTCTCATCCGCAGCTTTCAGCTAGATGGCCCTACTTCAGAGGCACCATGTCTCTTCGTGAGCCTTCAGGATCTTAGTGCGCTCATATTCCAGCAAGTAGATGCGCACCTTTGATTCATCCGTTTCAAATCCTTGATGGTCATATGAACTCATTGCAACAAGTTCCTCTTCAATAGATTGCAGAGTCTATTCATCCTGAATGATCTTCTCCTTTTCCCAAACCCTAGTGAGCCTCTTGACCTCTTTCATCTTGTAGGCAAAGAGAGTAGAGGGGTCTAGGTCCGGTGGTCCTATATGGGTAGTCCAGTACTGAGTGACAACTTCAACATAGGATGCATCCTCAAGCCATGTAGCATTGAATTTGAAGGGTGCCCTTGGATTTGGTGTGCGTCTGGAAAGTTCCATAAAATTGGGAGAGTGATCAAAGAGTCCCCCCTATCCAAACCACTTCCGATAGTTGGGGATATGGGCAAGAATGTCCTCATGGACCAAGAATCTGTTCAATCATCTGGCAAGGGAGGCTTGTCATGTCCTCTTATTGTGCCAAGTAGGTTGTAGTTTGGGTGAAGGGATGTCCACAAGCTGGTGCATTTCATTGAGGGTCTGAATCTGTTCAGATAGGGGATCGAATTGAGCGGAATGTCCCCATGATTCAGCCTGACCGAGAGAGAAATTGAGGTCACCACTGAGTATGAGCCTGTCATGATTCATGAGGGGGAGATTGAGGAAATGATCCCAAAATGTGAGTTGATTAGAGCACAACCCATATATGTTGAAGATGCAAAAGGGAGATCCAAATTAAGTCGATTGTATGTCGGCCCCCAAGTATCCCTCTCCTCGCTAGATATTAAGGAGATTTATCGACCGGGGATTAATGCCCAGTGCAATGCCGCCCGATCGGCCACGAGCATCCAGGGCATGAAAGTTCTAGCTAGGGTGCATGCCTTGAAGAATATTGACAATCGATGATTCAGGGCCAAGGGTCTCTTGGAGGAAAATAATATCACAAGGTGTCAATTGAAGGAGACAAAAATCATGAGGGAATAGATGCATGGGTTGTCTGTGCTCTAAGGACCCGATTGAGAGTGTGTTGACGTCCATCAGCTACCTCCTGACCAGCTTGGAAAATGGCTTTAGAAATATATGATTTGCGACCACGAGAAGATACCCCGATCTTGGGAGGCGGGGAATAATAGCTAATCGGTAGGGGGGGATGCAAATAGCTTTGAGAGGGATTTGAGAAAGTATGAGTGGCTGCCCACAGAGTCAGATGAGGCCTCAGAGGAGAGGGGGAGAGTGGGAGAAGGTATAGAGGGAGGGGTCACAGACGAAGGGAGAGGAGAGGAGGGGAACGTCGACCCAGATACAAAGAGGACCAATGATTGAATAACAGTAGATACAACAGAAAAATCAGAAGCAGAGTAAGGGAGTGAAGTAATACTTGCAGATGGTTGTGCGACGGCTTCTCTGGAGCAGGTAATGCGTGATGAAGGGGGCCGAGGTGGATGAGAAATAGGGGCTTCATTCGGAACACTGGCCTGAGGGGTCGACTGTGCTGAGAAGTCTTCCGAGTGGGCGCCTGTGCCTATGGAGTTGATGCAGGAACACATTCAGTTGGCAGGGAATGTGGAGCCTTCTTCTGCAAGAGTAGGCAGTGCTTATAAAGATGCCCGACCTCGTGACATCTTCTACATTGGTAAGGCACACCTTCATAATCCAGGGGCTGGATCTGGGTAAATTGCTTCCATCGCAATGTAATGGACTCTTCCAAACCCTCTTTGGTGTCCAAATGTACCAAAATTCGAGCCATGGTCATGATACTAGTTGCAATATAAGATTTTTCATGATCAAGATAGGACCTAAGAGCATTGCCAATGTGTGCGAAGGTATCCTAAAACCAGAAGTGCATAGGTATCCCAGGTAATCGAACCTAGATGGGTCCAGCACCCAAGTGCTCTCGCTCAGGGTCGAATAGAGGGCTCCATCTCTTCAACAGGACTGGGGCTTGTTCTATGTGCCAATAACGGGAAACTACCCATTGTAGGTGTTCCGACTGACTGAAACTGAGTGTGAAAAATCCTTTGAGGAGAATGATGACATAGGGTAAAGCATCAATAAAATGTCCCTAGATCTCCATAGTCCATAGCCAAATTCAATCTGTGTTATATTTCCAGCTCCGAATGTGTCCGACCAAAACTCTCTCCGTCGTGTCAAGTACATCGCCCATCCTGTGTTGGTCTCCGAATGTGAGGTTGACACCATTATTACCTTTCTTAACACATCCCGACTTCTTGGATGAGCACAGTTGAGATTCAAGGGAGGGTTTCTCCCCTACCGAGTCCGAGGTAGGTTCCTTGATCATCCTGACTACATGTGAGGGTAGATCAATAGGGAGAGTGTCGAAAAAACACCCAGATGGAGGGGGGAATGGCATCGTTCATGAGGGTTCAGCTGGGGCACGTTCGAAAGATGTAAAGGGGGTGTAGAAGGGGGCAACGAAGGTATAGGATACAGGGAGGAGGAGATATCTCGGGGAGGGGGGGAGGACTGTGACAACAGTAGGGATGTTAGAAAATGGTGAGATGCAGGGGATAATGGCACAGATAGCACTGGATCAACTACAGGAAGGGGGGGGAACTTCCTCAGCAATGCGTATGGAAGAGAATCAAAGAGGGTAGGCTAGGGAAGAGGATTCTTCTAGAGAAATATGAGGTCCTGGGTGGAAGCCCTAGATCCATATGGAAATCAAGTAGACATGGGAGGTACCTACGTTGCATTTAAAAAGACATGGAGTGTCGTGGAGTGGACTCGGGATTGCAAGCCCTCCAATGGGTCCTGAATAATCCAACAGCCTCGTCCCTCTAATGGGTCTAGGGAATAATCTAGTACCATTAGCATGTGCATCCAATGCTCTGTAAATCGATTGTTGCAGAAGAGTGCAAGTATTAGAAAGTGTGAAAGTGGAAGGCAATAAGGGATGGGTGAAAATCAGGAGGCTACGATAGGAGGTGTAGACGGTCTCAGTTCTCGAAGAGGGTAAAACCCATCCCAGTAATGGCGATGTGATCATCCATGGGACCGGCACTCGTTGCTGTGTGCCGAGTGCCCCCTCCATAGTGCATCATCCTCGATCGCCGAGCCTTACAGAAACCCTTAGCAAAAAAAAACTCAAAACGCCTTCCATCCTCATTCACATAATTCAATCATCAACATGGTATAGATGTTGTAATGTCGTCAACATTCCTATGTTATACCAAAATGATTTTTGGTTAACATTCCTATGTGATACCTATGTAAAGGATTCTTTTATCATCGATTAGATATAGGCAACTCAAAAAGACAATTTTCTAGTTATCAGTATTAGTATATTAGTAAAATTGTGACTAATGCCACTCTCTTATTTGGTTCTAATTGAAATGAATCCAAAACTCTAGCTATAAATTTTAAAATTTCATATTTATTTTTAAAATTTCAATATGTTAAAACACATTAACATGACTGCCTATTTTGTTTAAAATTATGGAAATTCACAGTAGATATATGTAAAGGGAGAAAAGAAGAAAAGGAAAAAGAAGAACCTATGTTTTCAGTTAAAACAAAAATCCAATACATATTCATATTTAGCTTAGATCCAAATAGAAAAGGTCAAAACATCTAGCCCCATTGGAAAAATTTCCTCATAAAGAAGACACCAAATATTGCCTGAAACATGGATGTTGAGTGAGCTATTATCAAATGGCTATCATATAAACCACAAAATTGAAATTTTGTATTTATTCGTATTCATGTTTGAGTTTATTTCAAGACTGCTACGGTCTCTGGTCATGTGTGATTATGAATTATGACTA
The DNA here is from genome assembly GCA_034641835.2 of Pinus albicaulis. NCBI lineage: Eukaryota > Viridiplantae > Streptophyta > Pinopsida > Pinales > Pinaceae > Pinus > Pinus albicaulis. Next base: position 37,791 of record JAXQQM020061995.1, on the reverse strand, counting down.
TATATAATTTTGATGTTTCTAGGTTGGAGATTGTACTATTTTCATTGGAGGATGTTACTGTTGATGCACCCAAGGCTCTTGAGTTACATGGTAGTATTCTCACAAAAATGGTTGTTGAAGGGATATTCTTTATTCAAGATATAGCAAGGGAAATCAAGGATGGAGGTAAATAGCCCGGAAGCTTATTAGAATCGAGGGGATTTTGAGGTATTTCTCAAGAAGAAAAATTCAAGGTAGTCTACTCACAATTTTAATGCTTGATCAATTTTGAGTTTATCTATGATCTCTCATGTTGAAAAGTGAATGGTTGGTTAGTTTTTAGCTCGTTCTCACATTTTTTGGTTCCTGAAGCTCGAGCACTTTCATATAAAAAATAGGCAATGTTAAACAACACAAATGGTCCACTAGCTCTCTTTTCATTTGCAAATATTATAATGAAGTTTTATTAGAGACACAGTTTGTTTGTCTATTTTGGTCAAAAAAGGTTTTGATCTTGGTTTTATGTGATTTTCAATTTATCGTATGTAGTATGTTGAGAAATGGGAAAGAATAACGTGACATTTATTTTGCATAAATTGATGCTGAAGGGAAAATTTCTTTGACATTTTTGATGTTAAGGCATATGTTGTATAGACTATTTATAGCCTAACTTATGTTATATTCTAGTGTTCATTATCTTTCATGTCTTACACTGCATTTTATTTTATTTTGTTTTCAGAAAATGAAATCAGTATTGATCGTAAGAAGCATGAATTGAAAAAAGAGGAGAGTAATAACATTGGAGCAACAAATGCAAAAAGAGAGAGGAGAACTAGTTCTAGGGATACCCTTCGAGCCAATATCTCGCATAAGACACACATATAAAAACCGATGATCAAGTCTTTAGAGTTGGTGAATTCACTTGTGATGCGTTGGAAACACAATGATAATGTTTTGAAGTGATGAAACAATATTTCACGTGTAAATTGTATTCCAACTAATATTAAGTTGGAAACTCATATTGTAATACTTGATTTTTCATATAATATAATTTGTGGTTGAAATTATCTATAGTTGTACTTTATATTTTTTAGTATTGTGATTAACATATGTAATTTTTTGTTTTCATATTAGATGAACATGCACATTGAAGAAATTTTAAATCATACAAATTAACTTATGTTGATTAATAATGAACACAAGTAAAATGAATATGTGACTAAATTAGTCATTTATAATGATTATTAATGAAATTAAATGAAATGAATATAAAATACTAAATTATTCATTTATATAATGAATAAATGGCTACTGCAAATGATAAATTTGTGACTACAAATGATGACTAAATTTTGCATATATATGACTATTAGTAGGTAATTTACAATATCTTATAACACGACTAAAATTTAGTCATATTTCTTCGGTCATTAATTGGTTTCAAACGATGACTAAAATTTGCACATATATGACTATTAGTAGCCAATTTACATTATCTTATAACATGACCAACATATTGGTCATATTTCTTTGGTCATTAATTGGTTTTCTCGGGTGATCATATAGTCATATATTTTGTTGTATATTTGGTCATTAATTGTGACATTTAATGGCCAAATCAAAGACAAAATCAATTACTAAATGAATGAATAAATGAATGACTGAATCAGTGACCATTTCAAAGACCAAATGAATGACTAAATTAGTGACCAAACCAGTCACTAGACCAATGACCAGATCAATGACCAAATATACAACTAAATAACAAAATTGAGATAACCAATTAATTACTAAGCTAAAAAAAACCAAAAGTTGGTCACGTTATAAGATACTGTAAATTAGCTACTATTGGTCACCGACTGAAAAATAGTTGTTTATATGCAAATTTTAGTCGTTTTTTAGTAACTAATTAGCCATTTTGTACTAGTGTTTGGATTCCATAAGAGACTCTGCCTAGACTTTTATGTGTGCAGATGTGGTTTTTCTCATATCTAACCTGCGTATACAATTTAAAATATTAATAAAATATAAAATCCCTATTAATTGGGTGGGGTTTATAGGATTTTCCTGAGAACGACCTGCACCAGCCCATGGCCAAACTATTTCCCAACTGAAAAAATTATTTGACGAAGTATAAATACACCTCATTGGTAAGGCCTAAGGGAGGAGAGAGAATGGTATTGATACTATAGCTTGTCATAGCCCAGATCAAGTCTAATTATCAATGTGCCTCCTTAACTTCCTGGGTTCAGTAAATCCTTGTTTTATTGTGATGATCACCCCCTTTATGTGACATCCTTTGTGCACCTCTTATGGAAGAAGATTGTTGAGGCTTGGGATGGACAGATCCAGAGGATGGTTTCATTTGGAGTCATGGTTGATTTTAGGTGATCTCTCCACTTTATTTTTACATATAGCAATAATATAAGCTCTATTATATTCCTGATGTCATGTTATTATATGTCTAATATACATGTTAAAGATCTTGTAATCGTTATTTCATGATCATTTTATGATTTTATATGATCTAACATACTGACATTTAGGATATATATGCTATACAACTAGTCAATATGCTTTTCCTTGAGTGATTTACAGGTTTTGAAGCACAAAGAGTAGTAGAGGGTTTGCACCTTGCGGGATTGACATCAAACGTAGGACATATGGGTAAGGTCACATAACCCTATTTTTCTAGTTTAAGCATTAGGACTTGTAATTTGAATGTTTCTTGTGATTGTATGTCTTCCACTCTGTTAGGTCCCTGAACCTAGACCTTAGGGTACATTTTCCTGCAACACCAAATTTTCCAGATCTTTCATCCCGATACTCACCTTTGCGACCCGTACGAAAATTTTTGTGGTCCATCCATCAAGCTTAAATTTCAAGTGGGTCCTCTAATGGCTAGTCAACATCACTCACCCTACTTCTATGTTGACTATCCAACAATCCTAACACTTACCATCTTGCGACTCCTCCTTTGTGCCTTGTTTGAACCATCCTGGGTACTCTCGTCAGGCCTACGTGTAGGGAGTTCTCTATTTTCAACCAATAAAAACATTCCCCACTACTGCTAGGTCCATGTCTGCCCAATGCTTAACATTGTGTATCCTTTAAAACAATCATGAAATTTTCTACGACATTAGTTGTCAACTGGTACCTTTTATCAACCAAATAAAAAGATATTTTCCACTGTTTAGTCTTCCTACATCTGAACAAATTTTCTTTGGAGGCCCCATTAGCATTTTTTCTAGATCTGGAAGCACTATAAACTTGAACTTGCCCCAAAGGGTCCTCCAAAAACTTTTTGATATGCTCATTTTACTTTTAGGGAACCTAACTTTGACTAGTGATAACTCTTGATCCAGGAGGCCATTTTCAAACATCAACATACCATTAGTAATATAATTCCGAGAAGAATCCAACTATGCCACTTCCAAGCACATATAAACTAATATTTTAAGGAAAAATATCCTCCAAATTCTAGGACTCCCAACTATCACAATCATCATATTATGGCTTCTCAAATAATCCAATTACTATTTTGATTCTCTACAATAGAATACAATAACCATGGGAATCCCCTTGAGCTCCACACACCATGCACAAGAATGCTAGCCCCTATTTCCATCACAACTAGCTTATTTAACATCAGTTCCAACACACAGGATGCCACCAATCATTGTGGCAGTGCCAACTTCCCAACACTCTGCTTAGATTGGATGGATCATATGACCACATAAAGAATTGAATGATAAAGGAGTTTTCAATTTTTCCAAAATTTGACCTTCCATGACGAGTCTGTCTCGTAGTGACAAGTGGAAACTATTGATTGGATGACATGGTAGTGATGTGTGAGTGATCTATAATGTGGTGGAAAGGTGATGTGGAATTAACAATTCTTGACACATCATCAGGATGATGTGGCACCTCTAGTGATTTCCACATGGAAATTATAAATGGTAGTTTTATGTTGGTCAAATGAGAAAGAATGGGTGAAACATGGCACCCCTTAGGGGTTTCCACATAGCAGGATGGCATCAAATTTACATCACCATGTAGTAAACCATGGACTCCTAAAGGCACGGTTACATGGCATGGTCATATGGTCACCTAAGGAAATGGCCCAAAGAATTAAGGCTTAAAGGTTAAGGACAAGGTCACGTTGAACCATTAAATGTCATCCCTATATAGTGATAATCATTAATTCTATAATTTTCAACTGAAAACATCTATTAGTTTACAATATATCAAGAATAAACACCTCATGCAAATACATACGACATTGATTCTATCTAAGAAACATCCAATTCAATTGAACGAAATATAAATTTGATCACAAGTTCAAAGGTCAAGTGCTGTATTCATGATATAATTTTATAGTATATGGTTACTAGTTGACAGGTTGATTCCCAAGCATTCTACGGTTTTAGGCTTTGTAAACTATGACACTTTGGATATATATATATATATATATATATATATATATATATGAATGATTTCTCTTATCATGTAATGACTCATCTCGTAGTTCAATTTTTCATATGGATTGGTTTGTTTCTTAAAGGTTGTGTGTGTAAGTCTATTTGGTCTTGGTCAAAATACTTTTTTACGCAGCTATTTGTGTACCTGATTTTACCATTCTATAAAACATAATACATTTTCTATAGTTCGTAAACTTTTATTTTGTATAATATGTCGAGATTATACCATTCTATCGAATGATTAATTTTTGCATAGTTTTATATGTTTTTTTTTAATGTTTTTAGGCTGATTTTAACTTCCAAATTGGATTTCAAAAGAAGCATGATGATTAAGGTTCAACTGTGAATAGTTCTAGAGCCATGAAAATTATTTATGGTGTATTTTTTTATGTTCATAATTATTGTTATGTGTTTTATGGTTTCATGAGCAAGTTGAAGTGAATATTGTGTTAATTCCCAGAGTTGTTCCGAGAATTGTTCTACATGACCATATTGATGTATGTTTCGGGTAATATCACCCTAGAGGTTTGTTGGGTTACAACCTCCACAGAGCAGGGGCATGCTACTTAACAGAGACTCACACAACCATGCACGTTCAGAAAAACTAAATAGAGCATAATGAGAAAGTTACCCGTAGGTCCTATTGTTGAAGAAGATCCCGCAGGGTTCAAACCCCCAGCAACCGTCCTTCCTTCTTAACCTGAAAGACAAGAAGAGACAAGCACGAAGAACTGGTTGTACAGCATATATCTACTCTAAATTTTAGTGAGATTCATATAAAACATTAAATAAATCATAATGAATGCTTGTATAAAAAATATTCTCATACATATAAGCATACACTAACACGTTTATTTCAGGAACATCATGGTACTTATGTATTATAAATAGCATGTACAAAAGTAACGAGTGGAGAGATTACCTGATCCTTCCACGGCCTTCGCAGACCGTCGTCCGGATCCATCCAGCCCTTGCCTCGCTAAGACTCCTTCCAAACTGGTGCATACGAGATGACATATAAAGCGATGTGCATCTCAAGGAAACAAGGGTTTCCTACAATGAACTGGGAAAGTGCAGGAGGCACGGGGAATCAGACTTGGATAGGGAATACCAACAGAGTATAATATCAATAAATTCTCTCTCTCCCTTAGGCCATACACATGAGGGATTTTTATAGTCCCTCCAAGTAGTTTCAATAGTTGGAAACAGTTGGCCACGTGCTGGGGTGGTTGAACTACCTGAGTAACCATCGACCCAGCCCAAAAATAGGGAATAAATATATATTTTTTAATCATTTTAATGGAATACGCGGAAAAGTCTAGCTGGACTCGCGTATACACGCGGAAAATCACAGGCATAGTCGCGTATGGGGATTTTTACACTGTTTTTAAGTGAATTTGTCCAAGTCTATAGGAATGGGTGCCCAAAACCATCAAAGAAATCATGAATCATGTCAAGGTGAGAAATGATGCTATAACAGATGCCCCCTAATATATGAGGTCAAAAGGGGTATATGATGGCCGAAATGTATTATGCACATAGAAAGAACTTCGCAAGGACAAGAGAGGACTTCACCAGATTTCAGCCTGCCAAAAACCAATGAAAGAAAACAGAGAGTCAACTCATGCTGAGGTGGGCATACCCATGCTCAGTCAAAAATACATCATATGGAAAGTACTGAAATAGATCCAACATGTATACAAGTATAGCTGAACTGAAAGTACATAATGAATCATCTGAGCATGGCCCGGAAATACAAGTCTGAATCAATGTCCAAGTATCACATATAAAAATCTGATCAAGGATGGTGCAACTGGATGTCTGATCATATAAGTAACTGAATCTCCAAGTACCGAATCATAAGAGGTGGAACAAACGGTACTATCACGCAACTCGGGAGCCAACATATAGGATGTTGCTGTACTGAACTGCAACATATAAGGGTGGACGACATCACTGGCAGAAACTGAATGGACTGTCAAAAGTGAACCAAAAAATGCTGATGCAACCCGAGGTCTTCACCGATCACTATGGCACAATTCTACACAATGGGAATAAATGAGTTGAAGTCGACCATGTGAGAAATCGTTGGATTACCGGGCATTGATGTATCTCGTTAACCAACGCGAGACAACCCACCGATAATGATAATGAGTGTCAAGGTGCCCCAGTACAATCTGACAAGTGCGAATGAATGAGTTGAAGTCGAACACTTGAAATAATCTACCAATCAGGAGGCAATGATGAATCCCCACTGTCGATAGCGAAGAGTCTGCCACTGATGACTGCAAACCCTAAGGTACTGACAAAAATACTCTAGACCTTGTTCCCCGAGCAATGAGTCGGAGTCGATGGGAAAAGATCTGCTGGAAGGAAGGCATTAAGGCATCCCACATCAGTCCAGCGCGAGTGTAACCCGCAGGCCAAGATTTGGAAGGAATCGGATGAAGTAGAGTGATGGAACCAAAACCGAAGTATGTTTCCGACATGCACAAGATGAAGCTAGCGCACGGAAGAAACCCTCTGAACCAACCAATAATGAAAGCTGACATAGAGGCGAGAAATCCACCGATAGGGTCAAATGGAAATCAAGGTACTGCACGAATCCCAAGTGTGATAATGTGTGCTGACGTCGAACACTGGGGAAACCACTCAGTCAAAGACCCATGATGATGATCAAATGCTGAGCACGAGGTCACCTATCAATGATGGAAATAGGCCCAAGGTGCGGCTCTAGGCTTGCTCTCAGAGCAATGTGTCGTAGTCGATAAGAGACAAACCCGCCGGCAAGAAGTCAATGGAGACCTTCTCAAACCAGCACGAGCAGAAGATCAAAACATCTGATGTGATAGAACATGATGCGGACAAGACCGGGAAGGCCGACTGAATAATGAGTCAAGAGACACCGCAGAATGGCCGACTCAGGCTAGACTTCCCTTGAACAAAAGCACGACTCTGTGATGACCATGGCAGTAAAAAGTGACACTGTATAAGTCTGTCTTGCAGGAGGCAAAAAAAACTCTCCATATGATTGGAAGAGATAACCAACCGGGGGAGAACTGACAAGTGAAACATGGTAAAGGCTGAACCTAGGTCAAACTAGAACCATCCCAAATGAAGGAAATATATATAAGTATATGTGCTTTGTTCAAGGGCAACAAACTGACTCTGTACTGCCATCAAAATAACGAAGATACATCCCGTTCCCGCTCTTTTTGTTATATTTAATTTTTTTGTCTTTTTCATAATAAGCCTGAAAAAGAATAAAAGAATGCTATGGTACGATGGATAGAACGAGTATCAAGAAAGCAGATGCACTAGTTCCGGGGTTTGGAACAATCCTATGCTCAATGCAAGGTGGCGAAAACTGGTCAGTGATACTCAGAGGAATGTTCCATCCATGGGTACAAAGGTGTCAAGTCGTGATAGCTAAGTGCATGCAATGGTTAACTTGTACATAAAGTCAAGGTCAAAAGTTGGCTTAAACATCGAGTCCAAATGAAGCTGGCTAAAGGCCAGGATAAACAAGTAGCCAATATGCAATGCAGTAATACAACTTAAACGACACCAGGGAGCCTCTAGGGTAAAAGCCAGAAAAAAGATAAGTGATGAAGAAGAAGAATGAAGCTTCAACACATAAGACATGGCGGGACTAAAGAGGACTTCCGAGCCTACATAAAAAGCAACATGGGCAACAAGTGATAGCGAGGGACTAACTAGGAAGCCCATGTAAAGGAAGGCTCTACCATCAAGTCATGATTAAATAATCGGCGAGTGAAATGGGTGTAATACTCATGACCTAATGGGATCGACCCTAAGGCAAGTGATCAGTATGGAGGCTAGTATGCAAGATGCAACGGAAAGTGATTCCCTAACCTATATGCCAGTGAAGATCATATACCTACCGTGACGAGTCGGAAATCATGGATCAAAAACCGGGAAAAATCTCAAAATCGTCAAAATGTACCTGAAAACATACCAAACTGGGCACTTCCAAGCAATTGAGTTATACAGCATAAAATAGATCGAAAAAATAAGCATAAGGAATTTTTGCGAAAATTTTCAATTTTTTAGCCATAAATAGACAAATTACCTCTCATTTGGTTCATTATTGCATAGCTGATTTGGAAAAAGTGCTCTGGAGCAAAAAAATTCTTTCGTCAAATCAGGAACAACCGACCGTCGGAACTCAGCGAAACTTCAGGTAGGCTCCTTAATCATCCTGTTTATTCATTTTGTCTATTTGGAAATTAAAATTAAGTGATTTTTAGCTTTAAAACCCTTGCTAAAATATGCGGACTTGCGCATACGCGGGTTCATTGAAGGAAACTCGCGTATACATGCGACTGTGCAAAAGAAAAACCACGTATGCGCAGGTCCGAAACTTAAAAAGCGTGGCTAATGCATAATTTGATGAAATTTCTCAGGATGACCATCTCATGGAGGGAACGTGAGCATAGCGCAATAGACCAAGAGGTCATGCAAGATCGCGCAACGCAAAATATCCTCTGAAATTGCGGATTGTTCGAATTCTTTAAAATGCCAAATATCAAAAGCGATGTGCGGTTGCTAGAAATGCTCGTAAATTACTGGGAACCAGATCAGGATTGCTTCATAATTGATCAGATGCCACTACGCATTGAAGTGGAAGACATATATTTCATTACTGGACTCTCTCGGAGGGGAGAACTAGTAGAATTGCACGGGAAACCCCTGGGAGGGTTAACCGTGGAAGACTATGTCCACGTATATTGCGTAGAGGGTTCCAAAAAGGTTGGAACTCAGATTGCAATTAAAGATATCATGGATTTGCACATGAAAATCCTCCTTTTCACCATCAGCAGAGTGGCAGGATCTGCCTCACTACATCAGGCGTCTAGGACGCAAATGAGCATAGCTGTAGAGTGTTTGACTCATGTGTACGATTGGTGCACAGCCCTTCTACTGAACATGAAACAACAACTGACTTCTATTCGCCAAGTAAAGACCAAACACTTTTTCTACGGGACCATTTTGACAACATTATTCTTTGAGAAGATTCCAGTTTTGAGACCCAGAGTCATCTCTACTATCAGTAGCCCGCGGGACCCAAGAATTTCCCGTTGGGCGGATATGATGAAGAGACTGGGGGGTAGTGAGGTACCCTGGACCACATGGGACGATGAGTTCTTCCTGTGGTGGGGAGAACAGATCATCGCAGTGGACGACTATCCCTATGCCGGGATGGATTTTCGTGGAGATCCGGATTTAGTTCTTCCACCTGGCACAGCATGGGGAGCAGTCGGTAAGTTTTTGCAAAAAATTTTGACTTATATAATTTTTTTGGATTTTTTCAAATATGTATGAAAAAAAAACATGTTTTTGATTGGATTCATAATGACTGACAATAAAAAATGATCATGTTTTAGATGTTGGACCAGTTCGACCTGAGGGTCTCCCACGCCATAAGCGTCGCAGGGGTGAGGCAGAGATAGTGGATTCCGACAGGACTCTCCAGGCCGTGTAGAGAAACTTGGAGGGATTAACCCGCCAAATCCCTATGGCTGCCATGGAGGACTTTCCGGAAGCCATCCAGAGACGGGTGGTAGGAGTACCACGAGACTGGGTTAGATTATTCTGCCGTGTGGCCACTGCAGTTATGTTCTATAGGAACACGAATTCTAGGGAGGGACCTCAGGAGTAGACAGATATTATATATTAGATGACTGTATATTCTTTTTTGAGACTGAACATGATGGGGCATAAGCCCAAGTTTTGTACGAGATTATGGATCCAAATTTTGTAAATTTTTTGACACTCTGACGATATATATACAGCGATATTTGATGTGATGTGATAAATGTATCAAATGTATGATGTTTTTGATGATTAAAAATTTATTGTATTGAATGATTAATATGCTAATCCAATGCTTGATTAGCTAATGAGTCAGCAAACCAATTGTCAGCTCGAGGAATATGAATGAATGTTAAAAATTGAAATGACCTTTGTAACAAACGTACCCTCAAGAACAATCGTAATAAAAATGGATCTCGTACCCGATAAGTGTTGTTCAACTGCGACACCACCAGCTGAGATTCCAAGAAAACTACCAACGAATCAACAGCTAAAGATATTGCCTCCGAGAGTAGATGAACGACTGCAGTGTCTTCTGCTATATTATTGGAAGCAGGACCAATGCAGACCCCTCTTCATACCAACAGCTGACCGGAAGGATAATGAAGCACCCAAGCCGCGGAAGCTAAGTTCCAGGTGTGTCTACTAGCACCATCGGCGAAACCAAAATGACTCATTACATCCAACACAACCTGCCAAAGCAGATCAAAAACATCACCAACTCATCAAAAATCGAAAATCAATCAGAAATTTACAAAGCAAAAACTACTATATACAAAAGCAACATGCCAGGCCGAAACCTAGGCATAATACTTCTTCAAATAGAGCCCATTTCGAGGCTTCGCCAACGGGGGAGGCAACCAAAGTATTGCCTCAACCTTAAAGGGATCTACCCCTATCCTTTCCAAAGGCTCAATGAATCCCAATAACCGAGCGGATGTGATCGGACGAAGTTTCTTCCTTACAGGCTTAGCGTTTTCATACGTCTTGATCTCATGCTGGACAATAGATGGGTCTATGCCAGGCATTTCCTCATAATACCAAGAAAATACATCCCTATACTCTTTGAAGAGCTCGGTGTAGATTTGAATCTCTTCACAAGAACATTCAGCTCCAATGAAGACATTCTCAATGATATTGGGATCCCTGGAAATGTTCACCGGGATAGTAGGAGAGATCACAACCATGTTCTCTTCAGCATAAACCTGTGCTGGTGCCAAAGGGTTCAAGACTGGGTGAACAGGTCCAGGAGACTGAGGACTTGGAAAACTAGTTTCAACTTCGTTCAAGTCAGGTAGGAAGTAAGACCGATGATGCAAATCATCCCACAGTCTATCTATACCAGTCATGGCTTCCAAGATTGCCTCTTCAGATGGAAGAGTGGTATCAAGACAATCCTGGGCCGAAGAAGAACTAATTTTCCAAGCCGGAGCCACATCACCATCCAACTCTTCCGGTGAAAGAGGAGCTAGAACAGATTCTGCAGTGTCAACAATAGAATGATATGCAATCTCAGCTGCAGAAATCAGAAATGCCATTCCACCCACTTGACCTTCCGCTAATGTGGCAGTAGGGGAAGGTAAGGTCCAAGGGTCTGAAAAATAATGAGTTCGAAAGAACTCTCTTCGAAGGGGAGCCCTGGAGGATGAAATAGCATTTATATGCATTGTAGGAGGAGGAAGATCGAAAGTACCCATCAGGGAAGAATACATTCCAACTCCTAGATTATCGACAGGCGCCTTAGTATTATCCAACTTAGGAACAGATGATTCAGAAGGCACATTCAGGTCTACTTGAGGATAGTCCAGTTGATCCACTGTGACAATCCTCCCTTCGTGGAGGAAACATACAATTCGAAATAATGAGGATGCGATGGCATCCATCTCATATATCCAGTTCCTCCCCAACAGAAGGTTGTAGTCCAAGGCTGCATCCACTACCTCAACCTATATGTTAACGGTTTTTCCCCCAACACAGATGGGAAAAGCTGGGACAATACCATGGGGTCTGTGAGAATGACCATCGAACGCGGTAAGAACAGTGCTAGATGGAACAGCTTTGGGAGATCCAAGTGTCTTCCAGCATGCGAGAGACATCACGCATGTGGAAGCACCCTCATCAACGACCGTTCAAAAGATATTGCAGTTCTGATACGACGATTTAATGTGAAAAGCCATGTGATGAGGAAGTCTCTTCTTAAAATTAGTCATATCAAAAGTAATCAGAAGAGAATTTTTCGGATCAATAGCCCCAATGGTAGTGAGAAAAGCACTGCGCTGAGCCGGACAAGACTGGAGTACCTCTAAAGATGACATAGCACAAGGACTCTGTGCCAGATCTTCCACAATCGAGTAGTTCTGGGCAGCCCTCCCATTCGGATTAATCGTTGACCGCTTAGAAGATGCTTTTGGCATCCAAGGCATAGACTCAACAGTTGGCTTCGTGATGTGAAGCGGCTCAGTAGCATCAGGAACTTCCTTAGCTTTCGAAGATTCCTTTCCGCCATAATCACGGGATCTCGTAGCGATATCTGCGTGAGCACTCATCATAAAAATGTTCGATGGAATTTCCCCTTCTTGGGTGCCCCCAGAGGAAGCCCCAGGATTTTGGTTCGCGCCAACAACTAATTGTTGCCATTGGGGAAAAGGGTTTGTTAACACAGCCTGGGAACTAGAAGAACCCTGCTGGGATAACAGGTGCTGAGCATCTTGAATTTTAGGGAAAAAGTGTGTGAGATGGTCTCCAGCACAAAGCTTGCATGGAAACTTCACTTTCGTTTTCTCCTTTTGACCCTCACCAACACGCTCGTTGGTTTTATTTGCATTGCCCTTCCCATTCTTTCCCTTCTTCTTGTTATTTCGTCCCTTCTTCTTCCCATCGGATTGTTGATTTCCTTTGGGATCAGAAGTTTGGACAGCATTTATGGACAAAGACTGGGAAGGTGATGAATCCGTAGACACAGCCTGACCAGAAGGAGCAGATTGTAAAGACAACTGCTGCAGTTGAGAAAGCAGGCTGGCTGCACCACTATTGACCGATCCGACAAGCCCGTCACCATGCGGACCAGGTTTAGTTTTCGACAAATCTAATTTGGAGCGAGGAGCATTGGGAAAATACTTATAAAGTACCCCAGACTGAGAATAGATCAGTTCTAACTGCTGGGCCCTAAAAATGGCCTGCTCCTCGGAAAATACCCCAGATAGGGATACATCCTTTGAAATGTCTGACTGAAGCGATTTTAAAAACCACTCGAGAAGGAACTCACCTGGAATATGGGCTTTGATAAGCCTCTTCCTTCTCCTCCATTCCTGAATGTGATCAGAAATGTGAGTTGCCTCATCCTGCTTAAAATTAGCCAGGAGTTCGGTCCCAGCCTCATATCTGACAGGCAACTAAAAATGGTTTAGAAATGTGATAGCCAGTACCCCAAATGTAGTGAAACTGCCCCCAGTGAGCTCGATATACCATTTGGCAGCATTTCCAGTTAGCGTGCGTTGAAATAATCTCAACCTAATCGAGTCATCGATCAGGGAGTTCCAAGAGCACCATAAGTGGAAAGTGGTGATGTGGTCTGTCGGATCCTCTCCATTCTTACCTTCAAACTTTGGAATGTCTGAAGGAATTTTGGTCGGGACCAGAGGCCACCCCGGACTATAACGAATCGGGTCATTAGTCAACTTCGACAAATCTGGCAAGTTTAACATTGCTAGAAAAGGTAAGCGAGGCAGAGCCTGAGGATTCCATCCTTGATGGGATGGATTCCCTACATTCTGAAAAGAATAGCCTGGATTTGATGAGGCACCAGGCTGCCAGAAAGGACTTGTAGAAAACGGAGAAGAACCTCCTCCCCACGCCGAGTTACCAAAGCCCAGACCAGTTCCCCCCGCTGAAGTGTTAAATGAAGAGGAGAGCCCCTGGTAGGGGTTCCAAGCATTAGACAGAGGAGAAAAGGTCTGATAAGCACTCGATGAAGGGAAAGAAGCATTCCCTTGATGACCTACGTAAAACTGATTCCCTACCCCCGCTGTAGTAAAGACAGGATTCCATCCCGTAAAAGTAGTCGAACTTTGCCCCCCAAACCAAGGGTTGAAACTCTGGGTCTGGGACGTAAACGGAAACGACCCTAAAGAAGGATTGGAACTAGTAATGTGTCCAGTTCCAAAGGGGAAACCCTGAAACGAGGCTGATCCACTAGCCATGTTAGACATGGGCGTAGATCCAGCTGAAGCAGCGGAAAAGGAAAAAGAGGGATTTCCACTAATGGACATCCATGAACAAAAGGGACCAGAATGGGAAGCATGTGCTTGGGTGAACCCAGAGCCAAACACAGAAGCACTAGAAGCAATCGAAGATGAAGCAATAGTGCCCCCTGCTTCAACAGAAGCAGGAGTCTAAATTCCTGCAACACTCATGGTAGAAGCCACGTTCCCAGTCGTGGCCATCGAAAGATAAGAATGATACGGAAGATCTGGCGGTCTCTCCGACTCCGGTTCGATGTACTAAACAACGAACGGATAATCAGGAGGAAGAGGAGATGGACCTGTAGCAGGAGGCTTAGGTACGTATTTGATTTGAAAATCTTCTTCCTGAGGAAACAAAACTCGCGAGGTGAGCGGAACGCTCCTCTCGGGACCAACACCAGAATCAGCTATGAAACCTTCATATCTTGGTGGAGGATCTCTCTCCACTGCGTCAGACTCCACAGGGTGGTAACCACCTACTAAGTCACTACTACGCCTTCTCGAAGAAGGCTCTGCACCCTCGGGAGATAACCCCCGGATTCTCCTCGAACGTCGAGGCGCTTGATCAGCCACTTTTATAGATTTTATAAATTAGACTCAAAAAAGTGAAAAGCTAGACAAGCTAGGAGCAAAGAGCACTCTCTAAAATAAAAAATCCCTGAGATACAGACAAGCAAATAGCCTCCAACTATTTCCACTCCGGGTGATGAGGACCGGACACCAAAATATGGGAAAGCAAAGTATAGGACCTCCCGAAAGCAGTCTGGGATGATTAGGGCCTAGAACAACTAGTGAAGGTATCAGAAATAGTTACGTCGACCTCCAAACGACAGCCTTTGCCGGCTCAAGCACCCAAGCTTTGCAAGGGCACCCCCCAGAAGTACTGCTGAAAGTGATGCAACGTCTGCCTCAGGTACCACAGGTATTCCCCCCCGCAGTCACCTGTGTGGAACCTAGGAGTGGCAACTATGGACACCAATCCGTATCAGAAGCTGGGCGGAACGGTCTTGAGGTCAGATTTAGCCAATCGGAGAGGGGGTATCCCTCTTCTCAGCCTTCACTTTCCCTCGCGCTTGACTCTCGGATGAGAGATTTCCCATTCCACCTCACGGAGTTGGATTTCGCTCAATTAATCAACTTCTATGTTTGTTTGAGCGGCCTTGGAGAGTTAACTCTCCACTCACCTATTCCAAGGCCCTACAACCTAGCTAGTTGGTGATTGACACTTAGAAAAACTTGCTAGTTGATTTTAGATTAAATCTCTTATTTTAATGGCTGTTATGTTAAGTCACAAGGATATGGAGATGAAACGTATGGTGTTTTTGACGCAAAAGAAATTAATAAAAACTTAACTACATGCAAATGTAGTTCTTTGTCTTTCGATGAAGAGCAATCTTTATACAGGTTCTACGAGACTAAAAATTTGTATTTTTCTTTTCGAATAGCAAACTCACACTCACAAAAACTAAGAAATTGACTAAATGATTAAATGCACCTAATGCAAATCACTACAAGCATGCAAATCCTAAGATGCAAATCTCTTAAAGCAGAGTGAAATTCCCGAAAAATCCTTCAGTTTTAACTCTCCTTTTGTTGTCCAAAAAACTAATTCTCGAAATCAATAACTCTTAAAATTAGGACACCAAAAACACTTAAAAACAAGAATAAGAAATCAAATGACAACTCCTCCTCAAGACAAAAACTAAAAGCAAGAAACCTCACAAAAGCTTCAAAAGATATGGCAAACGAAAATGAAAATGCAACAACAAAAGCAAATAACAAGTGAAAATGTTTTTTAAGCCTTTGAAATGCAAAAACAAAAAGCAAAGAAAATGTTTTTTGAGCTTTTTTGTTTTATAGAGAAAGAGCTCGGAAAGACCAAGCACAACTATCAAAATCCAAACCAAAACGGGACCGAATTTCAAGCACAAACTTCAACAATGCTCCCAAACCTTATAAGGCTAACTCGTAGAAAGATCAATAAGAGCAAAAGAAGACCAAAAACTCAGCCACCCAGCCTAGAAAAATAGTGAAAACTTGTCGCAAACAAAAACTCCAAAGAAGCAAGAAAAGCTCTTCAAAAGTTGCAACAAAACCCTAGCCTATGGAACTCAAGAAAACCAATCAAAAACGAAGCAAAAATCGCAATGCGGAGCACAACACAAAGATAGGAGCGAGTCAATGAGCAGAAGCTCTCTGTTCTGATAAAGTAGAACAGCCAAGAATGCTCAGAAAGTGATCTTGGAACTCAATCCAGAAGTGCCAGCACCAGAAACAACACTTTGCCAAAAAGACTAGTTTTCACTCAAATGAAAGAGAGAAAAGACATGAAACCACTTCCTTCACACTCCAGTAAGTACAGAGACACTGTAGAAATAGGCCTTCACAGCCAGAAAGGACCAAAAAGTCAATAAACCCAAAAATTCAAAATCTGCCTAAGTATACGCTACTTCACAGCTATGCAACCAGCGTGCATACGCGTATGTGCTAAGGGAAACTCGCGTATACGTGGGTTCCTTTAGACAAAATTGCGTGTATACGCAACTGTGTGCAGAAAAAAGCGCGTATACAAAGGAAAATAATGAAAAAACAAAAAGGACAAGCCTGGAAAAGACACCAGGACTTCAGACTAACTGCAAGAAAGTAAACTGGACTGCAAATGAAAGTTAAAATTGTCGGCAACCTACCAAACAGCTGAAACAACCCAACAGGAGAATCACAAGAATGTGATCCCCAGCGGAGTCGCCAGTTCTGTTTCGGGGAATATCACCCTAGAGGTTCGTTGGGTTACAACCTCCACAGATCAGGGGCATGCTACTTAACAGAGACTCACATAACCATGCACGTTCAGAAAAACTAAATAGAGCAGAATGAGAAAGTTACCCGTAGGTCCTACGATTGAAGAAGATCCCGCAGGGTTCAAACCCCCAACAACCGTCCTTCCTTCTTAACCTAAAAGACAAGAAGAGACAAGCACGAAGAACTGGTTGTACAGCATATATCTACTCTAAATGTTAGTGAGATTCATATAAAACATTAAATAAATCATAATGAATGCTTGTATAACAAATATTCTCATACATATAAGCATACACTAACACGTTTATTTTGGGAATAGCATGGTACTTTTGTATTATAAATAGCATGTACAAAAGTAACGAGTGGAGAGATCACCTGATCCTTCCACAGCCTTCGCAGACCGTCGTCCGGATCTGTCCAGCCCTTGCCTCGCTAAGACTCCTTCCAAACTGGTGCATACGAGATGACATATAAAGGGATGTGCATCTCAAGGAAACAAGGGTTTCCTACAATGAACTGGGAAAGTGCAGGAGGCACGAGGAATCAGACTTGGATAGGGAATACCAATAGAGTATAATATTAATAAATTCTCTCTCTCCCTTAGGCCATACACATGAGGGCTTTTTATAGTCCCTCCAAGTAGTTTCAACAGTTGGAAATAGTTGGCCACGTGCTGGGGTGGTTGAACTACCTGAGTAACCATCGACCCAGCCCAAAAATAGGGAATAATTATATATTTTTTAATCATTTTAATGGCATACGCGGAAAAGTCTAGCTGGACTCGCGTATACATGCGGAAAATCACAGGCATAGTCCCGTATGGGGATTTTTACACTATTTTTAAGTGAATTTGTCCAATTCTGTAGGAATGGGTGCCCAAAACCATCAAAGCAATCATGAATCATGTCAAGGTGAGAAATGATGCTATAACAATGTATAATTGGTAACATGTTATGGGAAGGAGATAAAAATGTTATAACAACAATAATACTATTAGTTTGACAAATTATATTTCTTGAAGAGAAAGTGAATCTATTTTGAAATATTATGAAAAGTGGTCCATGCAAAGTTTAAGAAGGAGGTGCGTTCGTCAATTAGATTGAATCATACAAAAAGTTGAATATTGTTCATTTTTTAGGTTATTATCTCAATCAAGCTGTATCCTACCACAATTAGTTCCTTGCACATCTAGGGGGTGGTGAATCTAGTAAGTTGGTGCTTGCAAATTTATGTAATGAATTAAAGAAGAAGACGAATAAGAAGAAAAATGTGTGCTTTCATCCCGTAAGTATTTCCGTGTAAAAGCTTGTGTCCTCTTGTGTTGATGTGATGATGGCTTATTGATGAATAGTTTAATTTACTATTATGAAGCTAATTCTTATTATGCACTACTTCTTGGTTAATTATTGAGGAAAAATGTTAAAATTGTAACCTTGTTGATACACTGAATCACCTCCCCTCTTTTAGTGTAATATTAGGTCTAACAATAGATGGATGTGTTAATCTCAAAATGACATATGCACGTCCATGAAAAGTGTGTAAAATGGCATATGGATAGCCATGCAAACAATTGAGTGTACCATATATCATGAATTTTTTTATCTACAAGACAGAAAAATAACTATTCTTATGAAGGCTACCAAGTTTAGATTGAATCCATTGACCCAAGGAAGAAGCAATTATGTCCTAGGTGTGTTCTTAACATACCAATGGTGAGAATTTGATATGATTTTTTATGGTCTCAACACTACTTGAAAGTTGGAGTCATAGGAATTTCAAAGTGTTATAACCCAGTTGTTTTGATGCCATGGAATTTTTTTCTCCAATATATTTTGCATGCTCTTCATGAAATTTAAACACTAAGGTGACCCAAATTCCCCACTAACAATTCTGAATTCATTTAGATCATATATTTTCAATGTCATTAATCATTACTCAGGGAACTAATTTTATTGAACTTATAATAACCTAAATAAATATTTTCAATAATTTATATGTTATGAAACCAGCTCAAAATATAGAAGAAAAGAGGTATCAACGACTTAGAAATAATCCACTTCGAGGGGGAAACCTCCTTTACATTACATAAATGAACAATTCTTGGATGATACAAATGAAAAAACCTCCTTTCTATATATAGGAGTCCATGGGGTCACAATATAATCCTAGCCTATTGAACAATAATGATGTAAGGGCACAATAATAAAAATATTGGGGTTGCAAGGCTACAAAAATAACAATAAGGGGCCTACACTAACAATAGTAAGGCTCTACACTAGTAATATAGGGACCTAACATGCCCCTCTCCTTCAAAAAAGTGTTGTCCTCAACACTTGAGTAGCTTTGGATGATTTTGTATAAAATTCCCATCCTCCCATGTAGAATCTTCAGTCGGTAAGTTCTTCCACTTGATGAGATACTCTGAAATTTATCGATTTCGTAGTTTTCGAGTTCTTGTTTTCATGAATGCTTTAGGTTTCAATATGATTCTTCCTTCCTCATCAAGTTCTGGAAATTTTGTTTGAACTAGAAGTTTGTCACCTATAACGTTATTTAAGCATGAAACATGGAAAACTAGATGCACTCAAGAATAACTAGGAAGCTCCAATTTTTATGCCATAGTACCAATCTTTTTCAACACCTTGTAAGGACCATAGTACTTTGGAGATCATTTATTATCCTTCTTAGCTTTCTTGAGGGACATTTTTTTGTATGGTTGTAGCCATAAAAATTCCTAGTCTCCTACGTCAAAGCTTCTCTCGCTATGATGTTGATTTGCTTGTTGTTTCATTTGATTTGTTGCCAATTTTAGGTTATCCTTTAAGAGTTGGAGAAATTGTTGTTGATGCTCGATGTGATATTCCACTGGTTGAACCTTAGAATTTTATCTTAAATATGATGTGATGGACAATGGATGATATCCATAAAGTTCCATAAATGGGGTCATTTTTTGTGAAGTATGGAAGGAAGTGTTATACCCCCATTGAGCTAGAGGTAACCACTTGAACCATTGTGTTTGTATATCAAATGAAAAAAAATGAAGATATCCTTCAAAACATTTTCTCACTATCTCAGTTTGCCAATCAGATTAAGGAAGATAAGATGAGGTATGAGCTAGTTGAGTATCTAAAGAAGAAAATAATTATGTCCTAAAATTTCCAGTAAAAATGGGATCTCTATCGCTTACAATAATCTTTGGGTTTCCATGCAGCTTTTGAATTGTTTCCATACATGAAGTAGCAACTGTACTTGTTTTAAATGGATGATATAATGCACAAAAGTGTGCATACTTGGTAATTCTATCAACTACAACCATGATGACACTCTTTCCTTTGGACTTAGGTAAACCTATGATAAAATCCATTGAAATCTCTTCCCAACATTTAATTGGAATGGATAAAGGTTGTAGAAGATTTGGGGTCTTAATTGTCTTAAATTTATTTTGCTGGAAAACCAAACATTCCGCCACAAGCTTTTGAATATCAGATTTAAGGCCATCCAAAAAAAATTCTTTCTTCGCCCTATGCTATTTTTTTAAAAATCCTTAGTGTTCTCCTAAGGGAGAATTGTGCAATTCCAAAAGAATCTTTTGTTTTAGTTGGGAATTATTACAAATATATAAGCGATATTTGTACCATAAGGAATCATTTTTCCAACTAAATTCATCAGATGTACTACGATCTTTCTGCATATTTTGAATGATTGTCCACACTTCTATGTCCTTCTTCCATTCATCCCTTTCTTTGGTTA
The DNA here is from genome assembly GCA_034641835.2 of Pinus albicaulis. Lineage (NCBI taxonomy): Eukaryota > Viridiplantae > Streptophyta > Pinopsida > Pinales > Pinaceae > Pinus > Pinus albicaulis. The sequence goes on along the minus strand of JAXQQM020061995.1, from coordinate 16,925 downwards.
TCCATTCTGGTTGGATAATAGAAATGGCACAAAGCAATGCGTACACCTCTTCATCCTTTCTTGAGAGTGCATCTACAACATCATTTAGCTCCCCTTTTTCGTAGATGATTTCAAGGTTATAACCCAACATCTTTGTGACCCATTTTTTATTCTCGTATAAATATAGTCTTTGTTCCAAAAAGTATTTAAGACTATCATGATAAATTTTTACCTTGAAGTGTCTTCCCATTAGGTAAGGTCACCATGTCTTTAGTGCATGTATTATTTAGAACATTTCCTTCTCATAAATATCTTTCTGTAAATATTTTCCTTTGATTGGATGACTTTCAAAGTAATGGGTCTTCCTTCTTGCATTAAAACAACACCAATTCCATTTCCTGAGGCATCACATTCTGCGAAAAAGGATTTTTTGATGTCTAGTGTAGCTAAGACCAGTGCTAGGCACATTGCCTCTTCAAGATGTTAAAAGGCCTTAGTTGCTTTAGGAGTCCCTGAAAATGCATATTTCTTCAATAATGTTGTTAGAGGTTCTTCTATTCTCCCATAATTCTTAACATACTTGCAATAATACCTTGTTAACTTGAGAAATCGTCACAATTGCTTTATGGTTGTGGGGACTTTTCATAATGGCTTTATTTTTGTTAGGGTCTACCTTAACACCCTCGTGAGATATAATATGACCCACATATTCCACCTCTTATACTCCAATGAAACATTTGGAGGGTTTTTCATACAATTGTTTCTCCTCCAACAGTTTGAGCACCCTGTCAACATGTTGAACATGATCCTTCCAAGACCTGTTGTAGATTAGTATATCATCAAAAAATACTAACACAAAGTTTCTAAGGAATGGTTTGAAAATCGAATTCATCAACCCTTGAAATGTAGAAGGGGCATTGGTAAGGCAAAAAGGCATGAACAAAAACTCATAATGACCCTCATGAGTTCGAAATGTTGTTTTCACAATATTTTCAGTCTTCATTCTAATTTTATGATATCCTGAACGAAGATCCAACTTGGTAAAATAAATTTATCCATGTAATTCATCCAATAAGTCATCAATCACAGGAATGGGAAATTTATATTTAATAGTGAGCTTATTGATCTCGCTATAATCTGGACACATGCACCATGATCCATCCTTCTTGTGCACCAATGCTATTGGAGGAGAGAAAGAACTCTGACTCAGTTGAATTATACCAGCCTCTAACATTTATGCAATCATACGTTCAATTTCCCTCTTTTGGACATAAGGATATATGTAAGGCCCAATGTTTGGAGGAAAATTTCCTGGAATCAAATGAATAGCATGATCATGATTAAGAATATGTGGGAGTGCTTTGGGAGTTTCATACACCTTGGAATGATTGTCCAAGAATTTTTGGAGATCTAGAGAAATAGATTACTTTGATGTTGGAACTTCTAGTGAGAATAATTGTGTAATTACGCCTTGTTTTTATTTATTCAGAAGATTTGTAATGAAATTAGGTCTTATAATCCTTCCCGGCTTCCTTGCGATACCCCTTAATCCAACTTCCTTTCCTTCTGAAAAAAAATTCAAGAAAATTTCTTGAAAATTAAAATCTCTCTTCCATAAAGATTGTAACCATTCTACTCCTAGTACAACATCAACACCTCCAATTGGAATGGAAAGTATTGGGCTATTCAATACATATTCCCCCATGGTTTTCTTGATATTATGTAATTTTCCAGAGAAATTTATAGTTCCTCCCTTTGGAAAAATCACTTGACATTCTGGTGCTAGGTATAGGAAGCAATTCAATTCCTTGGCTACCTTATAATGAATAAAACTATGGGTACTACTCAAGTCAATCAACACTATTACATTTTTCTTCTTGATATGTCCTTCTATATTGAGAGTTTGAGGAGTGGTAATTCTTTCCAATGCATTATAGGATATGGTCGGACTCATTTCTTATTTCTATAGGGTTGGTTCCTAGTGTATATCCTCTTATTTTGAAGTTTCTTGTTCATTTTCTTCCTCCTCTTCACAATCTATGTAAAATAATTTCTTCTCATCACACTTATGACCTTTAGTGTATTTTCTATCACAATTGTAGCAAAGCCCTTTTGTTATTTTTTCTTCCCATCTTTGTGGTGTCAACCTTGCAAGTTGTAGAAGTCTAGGAGTAGAAATACATCCATCTTTATAGATGTGAGTGGTACTCTTCCTTGTCTCCATAATTTTATATTCAGTTTTTCTTGCCAACCTGAATTCCTTCTCCAATGAATCAGGTTTCCAAAGGAAAACCTCATGTTGGATGTTATCCTTTAAAGTACCTATGAAGAAATCAATCCTATGTTCCTATGGAATATCAACTACCCTTATATTCATGTTTTGGAAGTCCTCAATGTGTTCCATCACTGGACCCTTTTTTTTGAGATTTATCAATTGGCTAAATAAGGTGTTTCTCTTTGTATCCTCATAATGTGTTATCATTTCTTCCATAAAAATTAAACAAGTGACCATTTTTTTACAGGACCAAAGCCATTGATACCACACAAATGTATTTTTTTTCTAAATATAAAAGTTGCGAGGCATACCATTTGTGTGTTTTCACATTATTGAGATCAAAATATTCCTCCATCTATAGCATCCATGGTATGGGATCCTTGCCATCAAAATTCCTCATATAGATCTTTGGAATATGGTGGGTCCTGAATCCAACACTAAAATTTATGAAATCACGATTAACATTTATTTTGTTCTCATCATGAGTTTCCTCTACTATACTTTTTCCAATAGGAATAATTTCTTGTATCAAATTTGTCAAACATTCCTTCAAACCTTCCATGTTTGATTTTAGAGCATTCTTCATGTCTTCCATGTCGTATTTCATTTTTTCTTCCATGTCTTCCATGCCATTCTTCAAACCATCCATCTTAGCTTCCATGCATTTCTTCAAACCATCCATATTATCTTCAATTCCCTTCTTCAAACCATCCATATTAGCTTCCTTGTCTTTCTTCAAAACTTCCATTTCATTTTTTGTTGCTCTTTGAGAGAGCGAAATTTGGTGCACTTACTCTTGTAATTTTGATATATCATGTTGCATTTCTTCCTCTTCAAAGTCATAGTAGAGTATTATGAGGGCTTAATGGGTGTTGAATTACTTTTATGAGGAATTTTAGAACCCAATAATGATATATATGCTTCAGTATGCCCTTGGAATCACTTCAAACTTATTTTCTAAACAAGACTTATGCAATTTGAAAAAAAATACAGACCTTTTTGTTTCTTTTGAGGAGCTCGATATTGAAACTGAATTATCTCTGTGATTTCAGATCCTCAATATTTGAAATAAGGTCCTGTAGTAGCCCTCAAAATATTATTTCGAATGGCAAAGGGCTGACCTGATTGGATTCTTCAAGCTAAAGTTATGCCCAATCTCCAATAATTACCTAATTATGGACCATTTCAGTAGAGCGAACTTGTACGATTTGCAATGTGTCACTGTTTCCCCCTTCAGATCTGAAATTGATACAAATGAAATTACAGTCCGTTTGATTTCAGCCATTTTTTACAAAATTCAAATCTGATGCTCAAAGAGAGAGTTATGACAATTTTCCCAAGGTCGCATATTTTAGATGAAATTCGGAAGCCTCTAAATACTCTAATGTCCACAGATCATATCTCTAAAAATATTGCAAGCCAAGATCTGAAATTTTTACATGAAGCTCCTCAGGACTTCCTCAAAATGGGTTTTATTATTTTAGTGTCTCAACCCTCGTATTAAAAAAATTATAGCAAAAATTCCATGATGACCTATTTGAAGTAGCGAAACCCTAGAATCCAAATCTCTCATATCAAATGTTATGAAACCAGTTCCAAAAATAGAAGAAAAAAGATATCAACGATTTAGAAATCAACCACTTCAAGGGGGAGAACTCATTTACATTACATAAATGAACAATTCTTGGATGATAGAAATGATAAAACATCCTTTCTATATATAGGAATCCATGGGGTCACAATATAATCCTAGCCAACTTAACAATAATAATGTAAGGGCACAATAATAAAAATATGGGTGTCTCAGTGGTACAAAAATAACAATAAGGGGGCTAAAATAACAACAATAAGGGACTACACTATTAATATAGGGACCTAACATTATACTAGCAAAACCATCCCTCATCCCTTACTAGCAAAGGGCCATCAAATAAGATTCAAGGCAACCCCCCTTTCATATATATAATTAAAACATTCATCCTCACACCTTGCAACTATGTTTCTACCAATCACTTAGTTGACTTTATCACTTGAGGCGAGTTGAAGATTTTTCATGGCCATTGAAGGCATTTTTATGCTTGTTTTACTTTACAACACAAACGTTATTTAGGAATCTATTGGATAAAGGTGATACTCAAACATAATCTTTAAATATTTTATATTACATAAGGGTATTTTTACTTAGATTGTTGAGTCAAAAATCCACATCGACTAGCACAAGAAGCCTCCCCTCGTCTCCATTTATTAGTAATTTCTCCTCATTCTTGTTAAAGCATGGGTTGTAATATCAAAATCTATTCTTGAAGATGCATAGTTGAGCAAGAAAAGTGAAGAGGAAGAAAATCGAAATTATCTTTGTTTCCTAGTAATGAAATACCTTTCCAAATTTTGTTGATTATAAATGTTTTATCTCTTTAATCACATGTAAATTACACCTATTTTAAGATGCATGGAAAGAACCTATGATTTTAGTAGTGATAGTGCACAATAATAATTCTACCACAATCTCTCTCGAATACTGTTTCCAAGTCACCTTAGAATGTATCTAATTTGTCTTAGGCATTTAAATAAAAATGGTCTTGATATACATTGCTAAACCATACTGAAATAACTTATAGTGTATGAAATTCTTAACTTTTCAAGGATAGTATTCATATATATTATCTTTGAGTTTTTTTATCCTAGTGTTTATCCCAAAAATACCTAAAACATTAGCTAACTCTGAAGAAGAAGGGCTTGGTCTCCATGAGGGCCATTCCTTGGGCCCTTGTCTAGGTCTGCATTAAGGCTAATCACCAAGGGAAACATAGAGATATTTTTTATCTCAAAATTACACCTTATGCCTTAGTGTTAATGACCCACTTAAGGTATTTCTACTCCTATCACATGGTAATGATAATGAAGGGGGGTTTACCATGTTTGTTTCCGTTCAACCTTAGGTGTCATTAGTACCATTCATTGACTTGAAGTAACATTAGGGAATTGAACTCGAGAAGATAACAAGTAAAAATAAATTATTTCCTTTATTTATAACTAATCATCAAAGGATATTAACATTCATGTTGATTTTATAATTTTATTATGAGCTAGCATATCTATAATCTCAAATTTTATTATTTTTATTATTATTTTATATTAATAATATAAATCACGAGATTAATTGATTTGACTTACCATCAAAATTTATAATTTTAAAATTTTAATTCTAAATTCTAATATGCGAAATGATAAATGCTTTAACAGTCACAAATTTGAATTAACGAATAAACCACCCTTTCGGTTAAACATTAAACCATTACCCTGAATCTGATTTATCAAATTCCAAACAATATAAAACTAAGTTAGAACTAAAGTGTTTCCTCCACGACCAATAGTTCATTTAATGGTTTACAAGAAATTTTTTACATGTGTACATTTTCATGATATGAATTAAAAGTATTGTTTACAAAAAATTTATTAGATGCATATCTTTTCATGATATGAATTTAAAATACAATGAATTGTGTAGATATATTTTGTGATATTCAAGTGAAAAATGTTGTGTTTATAATTTTTCATTTGATCCAGAGTTATAAAAAGTGTTTACATTTTTGGTTACATAAGAGTTTTTGCAAATTAAATTGAAGCAAAGTTGAAATACTTTATTTAAAAGATAAAAAAAGTTGAGCCAACTCTTTGTTCATTTAATGTCAAAGTCTAAATGATAAGAGTAAGGAAATGATAGCAATAAGGAAATATCATAATTCAAACATAAGGAAATGATAAAATTTATTGTATATTGATGAGCCTATATACATTCCATATTTTTCTTATTCACCAGGTTAACAAGGTATTATTGCAAGTTTGTTAAGAATTATGGGAGAATAGCTGCACCTCTAACAACATAATTGAAGAAATATGCATTTTCATGGACTCCTGAAGGAACCAAGGCCTTTAACATATTAAAGAGGAAATGTGCCAAGCACTGATCTTAACTATGCCAGAATTCAGAAAAACGTTTATTGTGGAATGTGATGCCTCAAGAAACACAATTGTTTTTTTTTTAATGTAAGAAGGAAAATTCATTTCTTTTGAAAGTCATTCAATATAAGGAAACTATTTAGAGAAAGTTGTTTATGAGAAGGAAATGTTCGCAATACTACATGCACTAAAGAAATGTCAACCTTACCTAATGGGAATACACTTCAAGGTAAAAACTGATCATGATAGTCTTAAATACATTTTGGAAAAATGAAAATCTTCAGAAGAGCAAAAAAAGTGGGTCACAAAGATGTTGAGTTATGAATTTGAAATCATCTACAAAAAAGGGAAGCTAAATTTTGTTGCATATGCACTCTTAGGAAAGGATGAGGATGTGGAAGAATTACTTTGTTCCATTTCTATTATCCAACCAAACTGGTTAACCGAAGCAAGGGAGGAATGGAAGAATGATGAAGAAGTATGGGAACTCATTCAAAAGTTGCAGTAAGATCCTGTTGGAAATGTTGTCATTGATGGCAAAAGAGATGGCAAAGGAGGAACACCTGAGGCAGCAACAAGGCAAAGAAAGAAGCAAAGAAGTAAGAAGTAGAGAGGGTCGAACAGTAGAGACAGGTTCATTTAAAGAAGCAGAGGTAGCAAAAGGAGAATTAAGGAGTAGCATCAATCAAGGAGCAGATGAAATAAAAGAGAGAGTGTAAGACAAATAGCTACAGAGACAGAGCTATTATCATGGCAATAAAGACAGCAAAGAAGCAAATGAAAGAAATAAAGGAGACATGCAAAGGCAGAGGAAGCGAAGGAGACATGTGGGCCCCGACGGAGTTAAAGGACCGAAGGTTTAATACGCATAGCGTGGAAGCCTTATTATTTTGGTTTACTACATGTGTTTACAGAGGGTTAAATTATATGGTTCAATAGTCAACTATTATGTTGTGTATGAGGGTTGTAATGCGAAGTTAGCGCATATGTACATATAAGAGATTGTCAGGTTATAATTATACAGGAGTATGGAATTAATATCTAAATCCTTTGAATTTAGATAAACCAAACTTGTTTATTTAATTGAATTTGCCAGCGTGGAATTAAAGAGAAGTGGGAGATTGCCCGAATTAGGAAAATTATTGGGCAATGAAATTTTGGGATTCATTTACACACAGTTAAGTGAAATATTGAAAAATGAAAAAGAGAATAAGGTTGGATGAACTGAAAATGTAATGTGAGTTTCAAACCATTATGTTTAACTCATATATGAACAGAGAATGTAGACAGGAAGCCCGAGAACAGGAATAAGCACAGAAAATAGGGAATATGCAGATGAAAGTGAACAAAGAGAATGCAGAACAGGTTCTTAACAGCAGCAGGAAAAGACAAATCCAGTAAAGCCAAAATACAGAAAAGGAGCTAAGTGATATTGAAATATGTTATTAAAAATGTGAATGTAAATGATATAATTTAATTTTTTGTTGTTTGTGATGCGAAGGCAAGTATCCTAAGGAAAAGACAAAATCCCACTGTAGCATGGAAATGTGTACATATTATTATTATAATTGAGTTGGATAAAGGAATGAGAAGACAGAAGTCAAAAGGTCAGGACTATTCACTTCAAATTCTCTGAGGAATGTAAAGAGTCATGTGATGAACTCTATATATAGAATATCACATTGATATGAAAAAAAAAGGAGAGAGAGAGAGTTAGAGGTGTGAAAGAGAGTTAGAGGTGTGAGAGAGAGAGAAAATACAGAGAATGCAGAATATAGAAGAATAAAGCAGAGAAGATTAAGAGGAGAAGAGTAGATACAGAACAGAGCTGATATCTGGAGTAAATCAGCAAACATTTAGTTTGATAAATTGAGGAAGTTGGAGCTTCCCTATCAAGTTGCAGCTTGATAGCTGTCAATTGTAGCTGATTGAGGTTGAAGCCTCCTGTAGGCTGGTGCCTGCAGAAAAACAATGGTGAGAGGGAGTTGGAGCTTGCCTTTGCATCACAACAATAATAAGATGTGGTTTTCTCCCTTTATAGGTTTCCACTTACATCTGTTCTCTCTATGTATGCTTATTATGTGTTGATGTGATTATTTCAATTTGCTTAATTGCTTGCTGCTCTCAACATAAGTATGGTGTCACATTTAATTAATATTGGCTGCAAATAATACTTTTCACATATTAAGCTGTAAATAATTTTGGTGAAATTTTTAAAAGGCTTATGTATGTATTAAATTGGTTCACCCTCCCCCCTCTCAGTTTAATTAAAGATTCAACAATTGGTATCAGAGCAGGTTCCTTAGTACTAGTCTAACAGTTGAAAGGAGATCCTAGGTTCCCAAGATGGCTAGTAAAGAAGGATTCTCAACCAACAAAGCCCCTTTCTTCACTGGTGGAAATTATGCTTTCTGGAAAATCAGAATGAGGACATACATAATGTCTCTAGGAATAGAAGTCTGGGCTGCTGTGGAATTAGGATATGCCCCAAAGGCAACTGACACAGAAAAATAAACAAAACAATATTTTGTGGCTAATGCAAAAGCCATGAATGCCATCCTGAATGGATTATGTGAAGCAGATTTTGTTAAAGTAATGCACAAAGAAACTGTCAAAGATATATGGGATACTCTTGAGAACATACATGAGGGAGACAAGAAAATAAAGACTGCCAAACTTCAAGTCTATAGAGCCCAGTTTGAGAACTTAAAAATGAATGATGATGAAGACATTTCCAGCTTCTTTCTAAAAGCTGCAGAAATTATTAACAATATGAAAGCCCTTGGAGAAAAAATGCCAGAAAGTATAATTGTGAAAAATATTCTAAGATCACTTCCATCCAGATTTAATCCCAAGGTGTCTACAATAGAAGAAACAACTGATTGGGAGACCTTGACCATGAACCAGCTACTTTCAAATCTAACAGCATATGAGATGAGGCTCCCACAGAAGAAGCCAAGTACGAGGGAGGAAGCCTTTAAAACTAAAAAGAAGAAAGAAGAAGATGAAGACATATGCTCTTGCTCGGATGATGAAGAGGCAAATTTTGTCAAGAAATTGGATAGAGGCTCAGGTAAATACAAAGGTAAACTTCCCTTCAAGTGCTTTAACTATGGAAGAGTTGGACACTATGCTGCTAAGTGTCCTCAAAAGAAAGTAAGGAATCAGGCTCAAGAATCAGAGAAAAATACATCAAAGAACTGGCAGAAAGGAAAGAAGTTCAGCAGAAAATCCTTCTATGCTCAACAAGACAACAGTACATCTGAAGACTCAGATGAATCCTCAGGAGAAGAAGGAACCTCTGAATTTTTACTAATGGCCATAAAAGAACTTGAAGGACTCTTGCTAGAAGATGAAGAAGAAGGTGAAGTTGACCTTGAGGGGGAGCTTAGAAGTTCCCTGGAGGAGATTGACAGACTCAAACTGAAATGCAAAAAACAAAAAGAGATTCTCCTCAAATATGTGAAAGAAGAACAAAATTCAGAAGTCCTCATGCAGCTGAAGGTAAAGCTTGAAGAAGCCAAGAAGATAGAAGACATGTTACTTCAGCAAAACAAGGATAAAACTCGAGAACAAGAGAAGATGGAAGAAGAAGTTGTATGTCTAAGGAATAAATTAGAAAATGCTCAAAAGAAAGTATATATAAACTCTTCTCAAACAACAAGCTCTGGTAAGTTGGATGAAATTTTGGATGCTTAAAGATCTCCCTTGATAAAAACTGAAATAGGCTATGAAGGAGAATCAAGTAAAAGCAGAGAAAAGGAAAACATAAAAATTATTTTTGTAAAAGCAAAGAAGGATGAAGCACCTCAAATAATTCCTACAAAATAAGAAGCATGCAAGGAGGGAGAGAGAACCCAAAAGAATCCTCGAATAACAATGAATGAAAGAAATACTCAGTTAAGAGAAAAAGGTTCATATACTCCTGAGTTTGTCAAATTTGCAAGCCATCGAAGGAGATTCTTCCCTCCTATAAAGAATGCCACTTGCTATGTCTGCCACAAGTTGGGACACATTGCTACATATTTTCATGCAAGAAGGAGTAATTCAAACCAGCAAAAGATGCAAACATTGAAGAGACTGCCTCAAGAAAACAAATGGAAGAGACAACCGTACATCAGGTATGCAAATAGCTTCTATGGTTACTGCTTTTATTGTAAGGAATTTGGTCATAAAATCATTGAGTTTAAAAAGTATGGACAAAGATTGATGTTTAACACCTCAAGAAGGCTTATGAATCAAATAAATTCTATTCATACTCACAATTCTACAAAAATTATGATCAAATGTTGTGTATGCAATCAAGTTGGACATATACCATAGAAATGTCCTCTAAGAAGATGGAGGTCATCACCTCACAAAATATACAAAAAAAAAGGGTGCCTCTAGTGGATAAATAAGGCGAATAAGTGTGACCTGTCTCTAACTACTCAAGATATGAAAAGTCAATGGTATTTGGACAGTGGCTACTCTAAACACATGATAGGAGACAAAAGAAAGTTTATTACTCTTGATGAAAAGAAATCTGGTAATGTTACTTTTGGCAATGATAAGTCAGGAAAGATCAAAGGAAAGGGCTCAGTCAGCATAGATAATGGAAGAGGAAAGGCCCAAGATGTACTATTTGTAGATGGGCTGAAAGAAAATTTACTGAGTGTTAGTCAGATGTATGACAAAGGCTGTGAAGTTCTCTTTAGAGCACAAGATTGTGAAGTCTGATCAAGCACAACAAGAAAGACTCTGCTCAAAGGTGTTCGAACAGAAAGTAATGTTTACATAATAAAAGAGGAGGATGAAGCCTGCCATCTTAACAAACTTCAGGAGTCATGGTTATGGCATAGGAGATTGGGACATCTTAGCTTCGACCATATCATCAAACTGAGCAAGAAGAAAGATGTCAGAGACATGCCAGAAATAAAAAGGCCTTCAAATAGCATATGCAAATCTTGTCAATTAGGGAAACAAACTCGCACATCCTTTAGATCTAAAGATGAGATATCAACAAGAAGACCACTCCAGCTTGTGCACATGGACCTGTGTGGACCTGCTATAACTAAGACACCAAGTGGAGAATCCTACTTCATGTTGATAATAGATGATTTCTCTAGAATGACATGGGTTGCTTTTCTCAAGAACAAATCAGAAGCACTGCAAAAGTTTAATACATTCAAAGCATTAGCATAAAATCAAACTGGATGCAAGCTAAAATGTATCAGATCAGATAGAGGAGGAGAATTCACAGATTATGACTTTGCAGACCTATGTAATGAACATGGAATAAAGCAACAATTTACCATTGCAGGGACACCTCAGTAGAATGGAGTAGCAGAGAGACAAAACAGGTTTGTACAACAAATGGCCAGAGCTATGATGCAAGAGAGTAACATTACTCAAACCTTTTGGGCAGAAGCTATACACATAGCAGTACATATTCTAAACAAAGCTCATTTAAGACCTAACAGTGACAAGACACCTTATGAGCTATGGCATGGTAAACCTGCATCAATCAAGCACTTTAGAGTCTTTGGCAGCAAGTGCTACATAAAAATTAATGATGAAAATCTAGGGAAGTTTGATGCAAGAGCAGATGAAGGAATACTCTTAGGATATGCATCCAAGAGTAAAGGATACAGATGCTACAACAAGACTCTTCAGAATATTGTAGAAAGTATTGATGTAAGATTTGATGAAGAACTTCGAAACAAGACAAGAGATATAGACTGCAGCGGCCATCCTAAAAATCATGAAGAAGAGGACCAAGATGATGAAGAAACAAGAAAAACATCAGAAAATGCTGAGCTAAACTCAAAAACCCCCTCAGGATACACTCAAAAGAACCATCCAGAAGATCAAATCATAGGAGACAGGAGTGTAGGAGTGTAAACAAGAAGGCAACTAACTGAACAGACAGAAGAGGTATACATAGCCATGTTGTCACAAATAGAGCCAAAGAAATTTGAAGAAGCCAGCAAGGACAAGTCTTGGGTGAATGCAATGAATGAAGAATTGGACCAAATTGAGAAGAACAATACCTGGGAACTACTTCCTAGACCTGCTGAGAAAAATGTCATAGGCTCAAAATGGGTATTCAAAAACAAAATGAATGAGCAAGGACAAGTAATCAGGAATAAAGCCAGGCTGGTCTGCAAAGGATACTCACAAATTGAAGGACTTGATTATGAAGAAACATTTGCCCCAGTAGCTAGAATGGAAGCTATCAGAATGTTCCTGGCATTTTCATGCTACCAAGACTTCAAGGTATATCAAATGGATGTAAAATCTTCTTTTCTTAATGGAGATCTAGAAGAAGAAGTATACATGGAACAACCAGAAGGCTTCTCATTGACAGACAAAGAAGACTATGTATGCAGACTGAAGAAGGCCCTATATGGACTGAAACAGGCTCCTCGTGCTTGGTACTCAAGACTGGATAAATATTTGCAAAAATAGGGTTTTAAGAGAGGTGGAGTAGACAACAATCTATACATAAAAGCCCATGAAAATGAACTCCTGATTGTTGTGGTGTATGTTGATGACATTATGTTTGGAAGAAACAAAGATGAACTAGCAAAAGGGTTTGTTGATGAGATGAAAATAGAATTTGAAATGTCTATGATTGGAGAGCTTAGTTTCTACTTGGGGCTACAAATTCAACAGAAGAACATAGGCACCTTCATCTCTCAGGAAAAATATTTAAAATAAATGCTGAAAAAATTCAAAATGGAGGACTGCAAACCTGTGTCAACTCCCATGACCACAGGTTGCAAGCTGTGTGCTGATGATGGGTCTGCTGATATAGATCAAAAACTCTACAGATCCATGATTGGAAGTCTATTGTATCTGACTGAATCAAGACCAGACATCATGCTAGCAGTAGGACTAGTGGCTAGATATCAAGCAGCACCTAAAAAAAATCACCTTCTTGCAGTCAAAAGAATATTCAGATATCTACAAGGAACAACACAGTATGGACTTTGGTATCCTAAAAGCAAAAACTTCACTTTATCAACATACACAGATGCAGATTGGGCCAGCTGTGTGGATGACAGGAAGAGTACAAGTGGAGGTGCATTCTATCTAGGAGAAAGTCTGGTGGCATGGTTAAGCAAGAAATAAACATCTATCTCCCTATATACAGCTGAAGCAGAATATATAGCAGCAGCAACATGTTGTACACAAGTCATGTGGATGAAGAAAACTCTTCAAGACATGAAGGTAAGCATTGGTGAACCTATCTCAATCAAATGTGATAATACAACTACTATAAGTATATCTAAAAATCATGTACTTCATTCAAAAACTAAACATATTCCAATAAAGTATCATTTTCTCTGAGAACAAGTGGTCAGAAGATAGTAAAGCTGGAATATGTACCAACAAAAGAACAGACAACATATATATTTACCAAACCTCTTGCTAGAGAACCACTTCAATATTTGAGAGATAAACTAGGAGTAGTATCCGCAGATGCTACTCTCTGATATAAAGAGAAAGCACAATTTCAGGGGGAGAACAAAAATGAAAATATCATTCCAGGGGGAGAACAACCAGCAAGGAAAGCATGAATTAGGTCCTCCGGATCAAAGGATTAAGGAAAAAGAACACCAAGCTATTATCCTAGAGTTGTATGCATTATTCAAGCATCAAAAGTTCAATTACAGAGCAAAAAGATCAGTATTTTGTTCTGAAACACGATATTAAGAATTTGAAACATAAAAGACAAGTAGTTATTATCATTTGAAGCCTCTCAGCATTTTAGTTGCTGAATCTAATCATACATCTTTGACTAGATAAAGCTGATACAATGTATTCTATAAAGTATCATTATTCTCACTTTTAGCTCTATACAAGTGAAAGAACTGTATCAATTTACAGTGTATATTCAAATTCGATACTCCTCAAAGTGTTCTCTCAACAAGTCTTATACATCACTATGGAGCAGCATGGTACAAAGTCAACAGAAGAGGGCCTAAACATAACTCATAGAGAGGAAATGAAAAAAGCAACACTTTTCCATTGATGTCAAAGGGGGAGGAAAAGCAAAAGGAGAGTTTTTTCCATCAATGCCAAAGGGGGAGGAAAAGCAAAAGGAGAGTTTTTGCCATCAATGCCAAAGGGGGAGACTGTTGGAAATGTTGTCATTGATGGCAAAAGAGATGGCAAAGGAGGAACACCTGAGGCAGCAACAAGGCAAAGAAAGCAGCAAAGCAGTAAGAAGTAGAGAGGGTCGAGTAGTAGAGAAAGGTTCATTTAAAGAAGCAGAGGCAGCAAAAGGAGAATTAAGGAGTAGCATCAGTTAAGGAGCAGATTAAATAAAAGAGAGAGTGTAAGACAAATAGCTACAGAGACAGAGATGTTATCATGGCAATAAAGACAGCAAAGAAGAAAATGAAGGAAATAAAGGAGACATGCAGAGGCAAAGGAAGCGAATATAATAAGAGACAGAACCGTTATCAGAGGTAGAGGCAGAGGCAAAATGACAGAAGCAACAGAGCAGGTGCAAGAGTAGAGTCGTTATAAAATTCCAAGATGGGCGTTATTTATATATATATAAACAAAGTCTGTGAACTGTGTTGATGGTGGCGATAATACAATGAAGTATCCATAACACTAACGGAGCAAAAACACGACGATGTTAAACTAAATAGAGGTGGAACCAGAATTAGATGTGTAGTTGTAATGGAGTTGTGTGTTATACATATCATAAGGCCACTTATAAAATACCGGAACCCGAAGTAAAAGTGTTGGACCAGAACCTGGAGTAGAGAACGGAACCATGACCAGATGAATAGTGAACGCGGATTGCCAAAAACCACCCTGCCATTTCACACCGCTTTTTCAGAGCAGGTGGTATTTTCTGAATTGGAGCGATTCCATACAAGAATCGACACGTGGCAAGGGACCCGTTTCAAAACCACCCTTTAAAGTGCACCTTCGCGCGTTATACATCGACTGAAGACATCGACAGTGATCATTCGCAGAACTTGCTCGAAGTTTAACTAAGGTGTGCGGAGGTTAAGCCAGGTACGGATGCATTCGTTTGATTGAATTGCAGGCCCCGGCAGAGTCATATATATATGAATTAGGTTTATTAATGTTATTCGACGCTTTATGAGGTCCGAGGGAATATATAAGAAAATATTTCATATAATGTTTAAATTTTCCAAGTGGGTACCATATGAATTGAGATTTATATGCGTAGTTAAAAGACCGAAGGTTTAATACGCATAGCGTGGAAGCTTTATTATTTGGTTTTACTACATGTGTGTACAGAGGGTTAAATTATATGGTTCAATAGTCAACTATTTTGTTGCGTATGAGGGTTGTAATGCGAAGTTAGCGCATATGTACATATAAGATATTGTCGGGTTATAATTATACAGGAGTATGGAATTAATATCCAAATCCTTTGAATTTAGATAAACCAGACTTGTTTATTTAATTGAATTTGCCCACGTGGAATTAAAGAGAAGTGGGAGATTTCCCGGATTAGGAGAATTATTGGGCAATGAAATTTTGGGATGTATTTACACACAGTTAAGTGAAATATTGAAAAATGAAAAAGAGAATAAGGTTGGATGAACTGAAAATGTAATGTGAGTTTCAAACCATTATGTTTAACTCATATATGAACAGAGAATGTAGACAAGCAGCCCGAGAACAGGAATAAGTACATAAAACAGGGAATATGCAGATGAAAGTGAACAAAGAGCATGCAGAACAGGTTCTTAACAACAACAGGAAAAGACAAATCCAGTAAAGCCAAAATCCAGAAAAGGAGCTGAGTGATATTGAAATATGTTATTAAAAATGTGAATGTAAATGATATAATTTAATTTTTTGTTGTTTGTGATGCGAAGGCAAGTATCCTAAGGAAAAGACAAAATCCCCCTGTAGCATGGAAATTTGTACATATTATTATTATAATTGAGTTGGATAAAGGAATGAGATGATAGAAGTCAAAAGGTCAGGACTATTCACTTCAAATTCTCTGAGGAATGTAAAGAGTCATGTGATGAACTCTATATATAGAATATCACATTGATATGAAAAAAAAGGAGAGAGAGAGAGTTAGAGGTGTGAGAGAGAGAGAAAATACAAAGAATGCAAAATATAGAAGAATAAAGAAGAGAAGATTAAGAGAAGAAGAGCAGATACAGAAAAGAGCTGATATCTAGAGTAAATCAGCAAACATTCAGTTTGATAAATTGAGGAAGTTGGAGCTTCCCTATCAAGTTGCAGCTTGATAGCTGTCAGTTGTAGCTGACTGAGGTTGGAGCCTCCCGTAGGTTGGTGCCTGTAGAAAAATAGTGGTGAGAGGGAGTTGGAGCTTGCCTTTACATCAGAACAATAATAAGATGTGGTTTTCTCCCTTTATGGGTTTCCACTTACATTTGTTGTCTCTATGTATGCTTCTTATGTGTTGATGTGATTATTTCAATCTTCTTAATTGCTTGTTGCTCTCAACATAAGTATGGTTTCACATTTAATTAATATTGGCTGCAAATAAGACTGTTCACATATTAAGCTGTAAATAATTTTGGTGAAATTTTTAAAAGGCTTATGTATGTATTAAACTGATTCACCCCCCCCGGCTCAGTTTAATTAAAGATTAAACAGATCCCAGTACATATGATATATTTTGTTGGAAAAATGATTCATTATGGTACAAATATCTCTTATATATTTTTAAGAATTCCCAACTAAAAAA
>JAXQQM020066260.1:0-68553 GCA_034641835.2 Pinus albicaulis | reverse complement strand
TCATCTGAAGGATGAACTTATATGACAAGCATATGGTATCCTCTTCAAGCTTGAGATTAAAAATGAATAGGTACTCGCTAGAAATAGTGGGGGGAAATCGAAGGAAACGTATACCCTGTATTTTTTTTGAAAGGTAGTATATAATTCTTGAACATGACACTTATTTGTATCTCATGTCAAGTTTGGGAAATCCTCACTTTGTCACTTTTCTTGCTGGGTTTGGGAATTCCAACTGCCTCTCATTTGATTATATATTTTCACCATGACCTTTGATCCTATTTTGAGTCAAATGCTACAAATTCCG
This sequence comes from Pinus albicaulis, assembly GCA_034641835.2. Classification (NCBI taxonomy): domain Eukaryota; kingdom Viridiplantae; phylum Streptophyta; class Pinopsida; order Pinales; family Pinaceae; genus Pinus; species Pinus albicaulis. Next base: position 68,249 of record JAXQQM020066260.1, on the reverse strand, counting down.
GAGTCGTGTCACCGATATGTTCAAGAGAGTCCCACCTGAAAATTCAAACCACTTATACCTCACTTGAATTTCTCCACATCAATCCTGAATCACTCTTGCCAACTTTGAAAAAATCCTTTGTTTCATTTCAATGATGTGGGAAACATAATGGCCCTCATTTGATGAATCGCTTCCCTTCGAATCTGACTCATTATCTAAGAAGATGATCTAGAAAATTCCTTTTCAATACATTGGAACTTGCATGAGTCAATGGCAGGTTCTTTGCATTCATGATATGTTCGAATCAATGGCCTTTGATCGAATGATTATGCAAGTGTTCGACTTCAACTTCATTGTTCACACTTGTGGATTATGTCTTTTTTACCTTGAGAGACATCATCCTCATTGGTGGTTTCTCTCATGCATATTAACGGTTTACATCATCAACCAGTAATAAGGTGGTTTCTTCCATGTTCGACTTCAGCCCATCCATTCATGTGGTAAGATTCGTACTTTGGTTGGATCGAGACCAATATGAATGCCCTAGTTTTCATTTAATAAATCCAGGCTGCTTAGAGTTATTAAGTATTCATGATTGTAAACATGATCCTTTCTATACAGACGGTTACGTCCATGTAGTGGATTCATGTATTGTTAGATGCTTACACTTTAAGCATACCTACATTAGAGATGTCAGGTATATTGTATTATTTTTTATTTTCAGGTCTCCTTATGGTGGTTCTCTAAGTCCATACATTTTCTTGTAAAGCACTTCAACCATCACTTCCCGTTCTGACTTCATGCCTTAAGAGGCATCTATTGGTGAGCCCTGGTATTGCACCAGGAATGTTGGAACTCCCAGAGGCTACTCTACTTTATTTTATCAACTCGGGGCTTGTACAAACTTGGAGGTGACAGTGCTATATACATAGAAGATACATTCTAATCATGTCATCCTTTTCTGAGCTCTACGAAAGGGTGTTATTTCTAGGGTTTCTAAATGAAATCCATCACACTTATGAATTTGGACCTAGGGCTATAAATAATTCAAATCCATTACTCTATCAGCAATCAAAGAACTCTTCTACAACAAGAAATTACATCTAACTACTCTGTAATGAAATAAATCTGCAAATTAAGCTATGGCGATAAATGAAAGCAAACTAGGCATCTTTCACAAAGTAAATTGCTGAATTGAAATTTCATAAAGAAGACTAACCTAATCACACATTGCTGGGCCAAATGGCTAAACACACTCTCTCTACTTCATGTTCTAACTACCATTCTTTTACTTATGCATCTAATCATGACCTTGCTATGCTTGTAAATAAATTGTTTTGCAGATAGGAGGAGAAAGCGCTAAGGTGATTTAGGAAGGGCTTGAACTCATGGGTGCAAGGCTGAAGGTGTATGGGTGGTTTTTGTAGGTATGGGCTTAAGGAGAGGCCCACGGGTGCTGCTTCAAGTGCTGCTACAGGTTTCTTGTAGTGCTACATAAAAGTATTGAATTGCTACAGGAAACAGTCTAAGGGATATTTGAGGCAAAATATGGTGGAGAAAAGCAAAAGGAAGTTGGAGTGAAGGTGTTTTTGGATGATTGGAAGGAGTCCTACCCCTTGTCCAAGCTCATAACCTCTTGAGAAGCCATTCTTTCACCTCTATGGTTTTCTCACGATGTGAAGGTGAAAAATCTAAAAACAGAGCTGATGGTGATTTGATGGAAAAAAGGTTGATGAAAGGTGTGAAATGAAGCTAGGGCTGTTGGTGAAGTCCTCCTTTGTTGTGCTACTAGAACCTACAAGAAAACTACTTGTTAATGCAAAAAATATTGACAAATTCATGATGAAGGAAATGGAAAAGATGAGATGAATTTGGAAAGAAAACCTACTTTAGCCTACAAACAGAAATCTAACTCAACGTTCTAATCATGTTCATGACACTACAACAACCTAACTATTACTTCCAATAAATCATAAACTAAAGAGAAAATTTGGCTTGTGGAGAAGGCCTACCCTCCTCAAGATCCAATGAAAGAGATGAGAGAGGGAGGCTTGACACAAAAATTTATGAGTTTATAAACTATTTTAGCAACATGTAAGCAAGCTTAATCTACATCAAAATACAAATGGAAGAAAATGAAAAACAATGAATTGAAATGCAAGAAAACTGGCTAAATATTCATAAGAAAACTAGCTACAATGACACAAAATTAAAGAATGTATACATAATAGGGACTAAGGGCAATGGATTGGACCCCAACACACAAACCTATATCTCTGAAACTAAATCAGTGAAGCATAATCTGAATACTCATCTTATTTCAGAAAATCATCTCATTACATAATCATAAAAGTCTCAAAAACCTATTACAAGAGCTAAGAGTCTATTAGCTTCCTTCAAATTTTGAATCCTAATGAGCTCTTGCTCAACCCTATTTAACCTTGAGGGTAGCTACCAACATCTCCCTAAAAAGTAGGTGACGTCTCCACTTTGACTGCAAGAGAATTGGAGCTTTGGTGCACTTGATTTTGAGTTTGCTTAGTTGCCTTTGATTTCAAGCTATTGAAGGGAATATCAAGGATCCCTTGGCTGACTTTAGGAGTTAAGGAGGTGGAAAATACCTCTAGAATCTCTCCCTCCTGTCTACTCCAAGCTTTAATTGCACAATCTTCATCAAAAGTGAAATATCTTCGTGATTTTCATGCATTTAACTCATGTTAGGAATTTGAAGTATGACAAGCCTTAATCACCATCTACACTAGCAACATAAGACCATAATATAATTAAATGTGAGAAAAAGAGACTTAATAGGGCTAAAAGGTGAAAATGAAACCCTCCAAATGTACCTAATGATGGAGCTCATCATCTGTTATACAGTATTTTGTCACGCTCCCAATATTGTATCTTGAAGTGTCAAAATTTGTGTCATAAATGTCACAAGTCTCACAAAGTGAAGAAATATGTTGCAAATAATGTATTCACCATGAAACATGTTTGTGGAGATTAGAAGAAATCCCTAAAGAAGTGGAAGAAAAATTTCCTTGGAATAATTCTGAAGAACTTGTTAAAAACATTTTCTTGCAAGCCCAATGTGTTCTGCATAACTAGTGTCTCGCGCTAGTAACCTTTGCATTACACATGTCTAGCACTGCCAGTGCAAATTTTATTAGGAAAATCTGAACTAGTCCTCCTCAGGCAATTTTTCCCGCAATGGAGGAGAAGCTTCTCTTACTAGAAGGCTCAAGAACGACGACGTGGTTTCACGTAGTTGATGATTGGAATGAGACCTTTCATTCTTAGCCCTAGATCCTCCTTCCATGGATCTCTCCCTTGAGATCTGGAAATCCTCCCTCTTTTTATGGATCCTCAACTCCCTCTCCTTCCCGAAATCCCCACCATCCACTAAAGGTTAGCTAGAGTAGGTTGGTTGGTGGCTGGTTGGTTGCCATCCTAGTGCTGAATTGTGCCCAAATGTTGCCCATTTGAAAAGGATAAAATGTGTTTGAAGGCTAAGGCTTGGAATTGGAATCTCACTCGAAGGAGGCTTCCAACATCAAGGCTTAATTGGTTGTAATTCTCCCTTTTCCATCTATTTATAATACAATATATGTTTTCTTTCCATAAATGTGTAAATAATTTTCCATTTATTGTAATTATCCTTGATATGTTACATAATTTTCATTATAAAATGTTATGTTTGCACAGTTTTGTTATCTCCACTTGTTCTTTCTTGTAGGCTGTCATCTACACCAACGAAGAGGAGATTGTGAGCTTGGAAGCCAAAGAGTCAAGGTCAACATCAAGGGTATTAGCATCTGAGAGAGGTAGGAGATATATCCTCCTTTGAATTTTCTAATATGAATTAGGAAATATTGCATGTAATTGTCCTCGTAGTTTTTGGATCCTCCCATAGGACTAGAGGGGTCGTTTCTATCCGTAGAAAGGATTTCATGCACAACATTGTTAAGAAAATAGACTTTCCATTTTTCCCTGTTTTGGCTTGCAAGTTCCCAACATATTTCTCGATTTCTGATTATATAGGATTAATATTTTATTTTTCCTAGGTATACATTGATAATTTAGCCTAGTGAAACAAATTATTTTTGGGGCCAAGTGCATCTTACCTTTCTTATCCTTTCCCTTCTCTTTATGACCAAGCCCTACTACTTTGTGTCCTAGAATGAATTGTGGAGGATGCGACTCCTCTTCCATGAATACTTCTGAATATATTTGTGGAGAAAATGGTGTCTGTGATATGGTATTTTCAAATTTTTCATTATTGGTTTGGCCACCTTCATCATCTACATTTATTTCAACCTCTTTCATCTGCTCGACTTCCTTGGCCTTTTCTACCTCTAGTTCAAAAATAAGCTTCGTCAAGGTTTTCAAGTTCTGCCTATATTTTTTCTTTAGGCCTCATTAATTTCCTAGTGGAATAATAAGGTCTTGAATTCGCAATAGTCTATGGTTGAGATTGGGTCAAGCTCATCTTCGGTGACCAAACTCTAGCTAAAGATTCACTTTCTCTTGAACTACAATCCCTCGTAAGAATTCATTTCATGTTGTTGTAATTCATACATAGTTAAAAATTTGACAAACCTCTTATGATATAATGCATTCTTAGGGTTCTTCCTCCCCTACACACCTTCAATCATCATTGTAAAACTCTTAAGTAAGTATTATGGAATATTTAGCAACTAGTCCCCTCTCAAATGCATAAGAATGCAGGGATGGTAGTGACAGACCATGTCGAATTTCACATTATAACTAAATAAAATTTGTATGGGGAGTGCAGATACACCCCAAGGCTTTTCCAAAGCACTCCTCTAAACTCATTTCTACAATTATGGTAACAAATAAGGGGATTTTAGAAATGTTGCCTATATTTCATTGGGTATTTGAAAATTCTCGTACCATATTTATCCTAGTGAATGGAGCCATGTATCCTTATAAATTGAATCCCTTGTGAGATCAATTACTAATTCATGCACATGAGCTCTAGTTCCCTTAAAGGTTTGGGTAAATTCAAGTGCACGATAAACATCTAAGCCCTAAATATTTCAAGGAACCCAATCCAACTTTCCCCATCAAATATTTTATCTTAATGTAGTGTTAACCCCGATGCATTTGAAACTTTATAGCTCAATTCTATTAACAACCCCTTCCATGTTTGTATGTGATGGTAGTTGGTTTACAACAATGGAAACCCTTTATCATTGATAATCTTTTTCTTATGCTCAATTATCAAAAAATCAGGTAATATCATATCACATATCTCTCATATGATGGTTGCTTTGTACCTTCATATTTTGGATGAGATGTATATGAAATGATGGTTGTCATGTACTACTAATTGGCTTACAGAGTAATCATTACAAAATATTTTTTGAATTCAAGTGCAAGGTTTCCTAGTATCTTGGGTTATGTGATAACCAACAACAAAGTATACCATGATTCTAATGTAAGTATTTTGTATCATGGGGGTATTTCTAATACCTTTTATAATGCTACCAAATTCCCTTCTAGCGAGTGAAACATTTTAACTACTTCCAATGTTTCAAAGGAAGACCCTTCGAGCTTTTCAATTTTCTAGAGATGGTGTAGGGTGTTTATTTACATTGCTAACTTTCAAGGCTTCAAGAGGGCTTCAACATTAACAGACTCAATGTCTCCTAAGACAAATTTCTAGCATCAAAAATGCTCTTTTTATCATTGTGCTTTTGGACTTGTTAAGGTAAGGGCAGAGTTGAGTCCAAGGTAACTTTTGCATTGTTTTTCTTATTAAGACAATAAACACCTTGAAATAAGGCTTTAAGCCTTATTCTTTGATATATATATATATATATATATATATATATATATATATATATATATATATATATATATATATATATATATATATATATATATATATATATATAATTAATTAATTAATTAATTAATTAATTAATTAATTAAATAGAAATATTAGGGGGTTGTGGGTGTTGGTGGGATAACCAACTTGCTCACAACTTCCAATTCTTCTTGTCGAACTAAATATGGAATAAATCATTCCTTGTGCTTAAGTTTTTGATATAGCCTTAGTCAATGATATTTTCCATTAGTGGGGTCCTTACATCATCGATGGTGAGAAGATTGATTGATCCATTATCATAGATAATGTTGATCTCATATGGCCCCAACCAGCGAGTATAAAACTTGCCCTTAAGATCCTTATATCTTAAGCAAGATAGGATACCCATGTCTCCTTCTAGAAAAAATTTCTTCTCGATTAATTCATAGAGCCATTTGGCCCCTTACTATTGGACTAGAGTAGTATTGTAATGCATCCTAATGAATTCCATCAATTTCATTGATATTAAGCCTTTGTTGTTGGGCCTCAACTCCAAGCCCCCTTGAAATTAAATTCTTAATTTTTAGTTTCAAATTATTTAGGAAGAACCACACATTTCCCATACAGAAGTTCATAGGGAGTAAACCTTGTGGTGTTCCTCCAAGTGGTTTTGTAGGCCCATAGAGCTCTTGGGAGCCTATCAGCCTAGTCTTTATAATGTTTTTGAATTGTCTTAATCAAGATAGTTTCGAATACTCTATTAGTGATTTATACATGGCCATTTTCGTACACATGGTATAGTTTTGACATATGATTCTTGATATTAGATAGCTCGGTAATAATACCAAACGAGTTGATAAGTGAATTGGTTCCCTTGACCAATAAAAACTTCTCTAGGGACTCCATAATGAAAAAAAAAAATCCTCCTATAGGAAACTAGCCATTGCTTACCATTGAGCCCTCAAAAAATCCCATTAAGTTTTCGCGAAAATAAAGAGAGCCCCATTAAATTTTGTAAATTACTATCTTTTTCATCTCACTTAATCTTATGTTTATGTTTATTATTTTGAAAGAATGGTTTATAGTATTTTCTTTTTCTAATATTTTTCATTATTTTTAAGTTTTGAAGTGCTTTATAATTGATTTTAGTTTTGTTGTTAAATGTATCACAATAACCCCATTATTTTATTTAAAGTAATAAAATAATGTGTACCATTTTATTGTTTTTTAAATATTTCAATATTTCTTTATTTTATAGCTTGCTTATTACCCTAACCTATATTATAAAAAAATCCAAAAGTCCATGAAAAAACCCCAAATTTTGATATATTGAAATATCATTATGTTTCTTCGTGTTTATTTTTATGAGAACTTGATATCCCAGTATCCCACACTGCTTTATGAGAACCTAATATCCCAGTATCCCACACTGCTTTTATTTTATTTTTTTAAACCCCATGAGTTACAATTTCCTAATACTTTGTGCATTATTTACTTTGTTTTATATAAACCACAAAATATTGATATTCCTATACACAAAAATATCCTAGTATATCAATACCTTGGCATTTGATGTTTCCAAATGATCATTTTCACTGATATACCAATATGCTTGAGCCTTGATTGTTATTTAATGGGGTTTTCACAACACTTAATAGCAAATTATCAGTTATCGATATTTTGACTTATAATTCCTCATTGTGCTAAATCAACATGCCACCTCATTCATTGATGACCAACCATGTTATTACATGTGGTCAATATTGAGGTGTCCATAGACACATCCACTTAACACCTTTCATGGCCTCAAAATAACATATCTACTTAAAACATGTCCTCCCTCTGCCATTACCTGGTTATTTTTGAGACACGTGTCTTACCTATGGCATCACATGTCATCATACACAACAACATTCCTAAATTCATACTATAAAATATCTTATATGCATTCTTTTAGTATCTGATATACCAAAACATCAGAATATCGAGAAATTTCAAATTTACAGTTCTATAAATTATCCAATACTCTAGTATTCAATATTACATGTCAACATTCCACTTAGATTCCCCTATCAACATTTGACATGTGGCAAATGGTGATAGTGTCCTATGACACATGGCACCTATTTTCATATTTTTTTTAATGATGATAATAGATTCTTCGACTGAAACATGTCATTACACCTGGCACTACCATGTCATTAGGTATGACATAAAACCATATAATTCTTAGTATGTGTACACCAAAACATCAAAATATTGGGAAATATCACATTAACTTACACATGAAAACTAGAAATCCAACTTACACATGAAAACTAGAGTATTGTGGATTTCTCGGTATCATTAAACTTGATTAATTAAGGGGGAACTTGATCAATTATGGATTATCATGATTAATTAGTAGGAATAAGGTTAATCATTCTCTAGGCTAATCAACAACTTTGATTTTAAAATAGTGTTAAGTTAGTATTATTCATTTTTCAATTATTTCAAATTTTGAATACAATTTCTGGGTTATTTTTAATTTTATTTTCATTAGATATTTTATGATTTTATTTAATATTTAATTTTTCTCGAAATGATAATAATAGTCCTCCTAACAAATTATTCTAGAATTAACAATCTTGTGAATGAGGCTAATCCTCCAATTCTGATTTTTATCCAAATCATGTGCACAAGGAGAGCATCAAATCAAGAGACAACAACGAAAATATTTAATGGCACAACATAGAAGCCCTCTAAACTCTACAATGAAATCGTTCAGATCAATAAACTATCTATATGCATACTTATTTAAGAAAAATATGGAGTAATCCTTTGTTTCTAATTTTTTTGAATTTGTATAAACATGAATTCCCAATTAAAGAGGAGATGGATTAGGAGAAAGAAAGCTTCCACTATCATTATGTTTTTTTTTTGTAAATTTTAGTATCCATGGTCAAATCATCTGGATAAGATGGATCTATGCACTATTATCTAATTGATCATTGAAGGGTTGAATACCTTAGAAGGAGGGACTGTTATATGGACTCATGTTTGCATACTATTATTTCGTATATGAAAAATACCAATATTTTCTTCATCTAGAGAATATAATATTGAATTTTATGTTCTAGTATCTAAATTTAATAAAATACTCAAATTATAATAATTAGATAAAATGCATTCTTTGTAATCTTGTGTGGATTATTTTGGCACTTTGTTGTGAATGTGTTAGAATATTCCTTTATGAGATTCAAAAATATTTTCAATTCTTGAATTGAATTATCTTATTTCTTTTCATTTATCATATTTAGATGTTGAAATGTTGATGTGCATGATCTTCTATAATTTACTTTATGCATTATATTAATAATTTCCAAAACAATGGATCGTTTCTTATCCAAAACAATTTATCTTCTAACATCTAATATTTGATGTGTTTCCTCTCCCAATTGGGGTACTATGAACTACTTCTTATATTTAGTAGTTAGTTATATTTACGTGTAATATATTTATGTGTAACATATTAGGTTGCAATGAGATTTAGGAGAGATTCAAAGAAAGTTTCATTTCGAGGAGCAATTCATTTATTGGTGACTAGGTCCATATCGGTGGATATTACCACACCAAACAGGTATAGGTCTAATTTGAACAATTTAAAGATGTTTTTTTACTTTATTTTGAGAATAAAGATTGTAAAAACTTATATGATGAATTGAATAATCTTAGGATCAAACTTGATGAGTCATTAGAAGATTTTTCCACAAGGGTTATATATATTTTCTATAGATTTCCTTTAAATGATATGCCTTTTATTAGTGAATGGTTTAAATATATTATTTCTCTTTTTAATGAACAATGATGATTTATACACTACTTAATCTAAAGCATGTATTGATACTCATTCATATATTGATTTAGATTTACATGATAATCATGAGGATTTGGAAATTTCAAGTGAAAAACATTATTTGACAACTTTCTTCACTTTAACAAATGTGGATCAAAAGGAACATGATATTTTGGAAGAACTACATGTGATCTATGATAATTCTCATCCAAAAATTATATTTAAATGAGGAAGAGACCTTTTCTGTATACAATGTGGTTTCATTTGTCTATGAATAGAGGAAGGAAGAATGTTTGAGTAGAGACGAAGAAAATTGTCACATTCTAGAAAATATGGAAAAAACCTCATGAATGAATAATATTGAATCCAATTTTTTTTTAGTAGAACATAGCATGAATGTTGATAAATTAACTCAAAGAGAATAAATATATAAACAATGTCCAAAATTGAAATAAAAAATGGATATCCTAATAAATTAAAAGTTTCCCTTCAAAAAGGTTATTTTTTCCAGAGATGCTTTTCATTTTATTTCATATTCTACTTATTAAAATTTGACCATGATAATTTCATTGGTTACGTTACAAAAGTAATTAGTTTAGAAAATTTTGACTTTAATTCTACATGGCCAAACTCTAATAAGGTACAAATATGATAAGAAATTTCATATAGGAGGTGAAAATAATGAAACTTTTTTCCATGAATATTTTGGTTTTATGCTTTATCAATTTTCTACATGGAAAGAAGGAATTACTATGAAAATTATAGTTTAAATTGTATAAAATATCTAACATAGCTATAATACCATGTAGAAATTATTCAATGGATTTAAACCGATCATGTTATGTATTAAAACAAGATACTAGATCCTTCTATAATTTTTGCGGAATACAAATTTTGGTCGCTCAATCACATACAAGTAAGAGAAACAATTAAATCAATACACAACACCAGATATTCCTGGGGAAATCAACTGCTCAAAACCCCTCCATATTTATTTATAATCAACTAAGGAATCATGAAACAATACAATGCATGTGTGCTCACACAAACCTCATACACTCTACCAATTGCTTCACACTGATCTAGGCAAAATTGGACAAACACATAGTCAATTATTAGCCTACCCTCACCCTACCCTACTTACGCAATCCCTAGAGAATTAAAACCCTATTAAATAGGAAATTCAACCTTCCTTGATTGTGCAATTCATCAAGGGCTTCTTGTGGTTTTATAACTGCACCTGGGACATTTTCCTAAAATACAAGTGATAGTTTACTAGCCTTGAACCTTTGTCGCAACTGGGTCTCCACCAGAATTAGCATGCATGCAACTATAAATAGTGAATCATCAATTACTTGGTAGATCACTACTGGTGAATTAAATCTATTTTGTTTCACTTGATCTTCCACTAGCTCATCAAACAGTTAGAACTAGTTAAACTGATTTTAACTCAATTAATGTGAGTTAACTGATCCCACTCACACTACTCTAGTGCTACAACTGCAACTAGACCTTGTTAATAATAGAATCACTCTAGATGCCTATCCTTTGACCCTCAACTCGAAATTCTTGAGCTAACTAAGTATATCACACTTAGTTAACTATTACAAGTTGTTATGAGATAATATTACATTTAATTTTCTAATTTATTTAAAAATTGGTTTCACACTAATGTGTCACTAGGATCCATCACTATGTGACCTGTGATCCCACACTAGTGGGTGTGGATTTTCTTGTTGTTTCTAGATGAAAATTTCACTATTTATTGTTGCACTTTTCAACACTCCCTCTCAACAAGAAAATAATTAATCTAGTAGAAATTATATAGCAAACATGTATATCATGGATTCAATCCGATCTAACAATGTACTAAAGTTAAATACCGAATTGCTTCTATAAATCAATTGCGGAATTAAAAACACCTTCGCCAATAACATAGTTATAGAGAAATAGAATCGAACCTAAGACTACTTTTTGGAGGGTAGCAAAAACCACCCGATTTTGAAAAGTGGTGATGCGAATCACCTTTTTTTTTTAAGCATACTTTTGACACTAAAATTTTTTATTTATTAAGATAATACTTTGTTTTAAAATGTTAGTGATTTTCATGCTAATTTTGAAAAGTGTTGATGTAGCATCAACCATTTTTTTTAGAGTGGTAATTTTCTTGTTGGTAATAAAACATAAAAGTAAAATAAGAAAAACATGACAAAAAAAACTCAAATATAAAAAATATATAAAAATAATAAAAAAAAACCAATAAAAATGTAAAAAACAAAAAAACAAAATTAACTTGTAAAAATAAAAATAAAATTCAAAATAAATAAATAAACAAAAACAAAAAATTTCAAAAATTAAATAAAAAATTGGGAAATTTTTTTAAAAAAACACATAATTTAAAGAAAAAAAAAATGAAAAAAAAATCAAAAACAATTTTTTTTTAGTTATTGAAAATAAACCACATAATTAAATAAAATAATAAAATAGAAAATTTAAATGAAATTAAAATTAAAAATAGAAAAATAAAAATAAAAGATAATTAAAATTTAAAAATTTAACCAAAAAAATAATTAATAAGAAAATAAATAAAAAAACAAAAATTTAAAATTTAAAAGAAAAATTAAAATTAAAATTTTAAAAATAAAAAATTTAAGATTAAAAACATAAAAATATATGAAAAAAATATTATCTATGCCGAAACTGCAAAGGGGAGATGTGTTGGCTCCTCAAAATTGAAAGCGCTATTGCAAGCGCCAACGCACGTACGATTCCACCAGAATTGAAAAGTGGAGAAATGCACTTTCTAATGTTGCAGACATCAAGGGTTTCGAGCTGGATGCGTTCAATGGGTGAGAGCTCAACCTTCCCTTCCGGGATTGCATTACTTTGTTATTTTTTGATTGACATGCATAGACGTTTGTTTCTCACTATTTCTATTTATTTTCTCACTGGGTCGATTTTGAGAATGCCAAATTTAATTTCTTTTTATGATTAAATTAATTGTTTTTTAATTTCATTTAATAATGTTTTAAATTTATTTAAATTTAATATAATTTTTTTTTAATTTTTTTTTTTTATATATATATTTTTAATTTTGTTATTTTTTTAATTTAATTTTTTTTTTATATATTTTGTAAATTATGTTAATTTTTTTTTTAATTAAACAAAATTTGATATTTTTTTATTTAAATTTAATTTGTTTATTTTTTTAATTAATTCGTTTTTTATTTAATATTTTTTAATTTTTTAATTTTTAATGTTTACTTAATTTTAACATTTTTAAAATTTTAATTTTAAAAGTGTGTTTTATTTTATTTTTTTACTTTAATTTTAAAACTGTTTTTTTAATTTAATATATTTTTTCTTTTTTTAAAATTTTTAATTTTAATTTTAAGTTTTAAATTTATTAAAATTTAATTTTTTAAATTTTTTTATTTTAATTTTTTTTTTAATTTAATAAACATTTTCTTTTTATTTTTTAAATTTAATTTGTATATATATATATATATATATATTTAATTTCCTTTTTTTTTAAATTTGTTTTTTTTTTAATTTAATATTTTTATTTTGTTTTTTTTATTTAATATATTTTTAAATTTTAAGTTTTAAAATGTTTTTTATTTTTATTTTTGTTTCTTAAATTTTTATTTTAAAAAAATGTTTTTTATTTTTATTTTTATTTTTTTTCTTAATTTTTTATTTTTTTTTTTATTTTTTAAATTTTTTAATTTAAAAAAAATATAGAGAGTTTTGTTTTTTCTTTCAATTATTTCAGAAAGTTTTTTTCCTTTTTCCCTTTTTTAATATAAATTTTTATAATTCTAAAATTTTTGTTTCAACACTTTTCGTTTTTTGGGTGTTTTTGCACCAAAAAATTTGGCTTTCTATTTACTTTAAAAAACGTTGAAATTTACCTTAAAAAAAGGTTATTCCAAAATACAATTTTTTGTTTTCTTGCTGTTTTTTCATGGTTTGATGTTTTTTTTTGTTAGATTTCTTGTTTGAAGTACAGTTCCCGTTTCGATCGTAACTATGTTCAACACATGAAGCAAAGAAGAATAAATAAAGGCATAACACAGATCATTTCTCGGGGAAATATTGCTGCTCAAAATGCCACTATCTTCTATTGTATGTTCAGCATGGAATCATGAAACAATTACATACAACTCTTCTCACAAGAACCCTCTTGTACTCAACTAATTGTCTCACATTGTTTCTAATAAAACTGACCAATACTTAGCCAATTTACTGCCTCCAGACAACCTGTCTTGCTTGCGCAATCCCCGATGAATGCAATCCCTATTATTTAGGAATTTTGGCCTTCCTTGACTGCGCAAGTATCATGGGCACTCTAATGGGTGTTTGGTTGCACGGGTGCAACCCAATAATCCCACAACTGATAGTCAAATTCCCTTTCACCTAGATCTCAACTAGGTCTCCACTAGATCTAACATGCAAGCAACTAATAATAGTAAATCCTTAGTTGCATGTGAGATCACCGATTGTTAATTAATTAATATTTAATTCACTTGATCTCTCACTAGTGTATCAAATACTTACAACTAGTAACTCATTTTAACTCGCTTAATCGAGTTAACTGAATTAATACCGCATTAACTAATGCACCACCGCACTTTGAACTCGTTACAACTATAATTACCCGCATGTCTCACCAACTATGATTGTTGTGTAACTAGCTCCAAAAAATAGAAGAAAAGAGATATCAACGCTTTAGAAATAAGCCACTTCGAGGGGCAACCTCTAATACATTACATAAATGAACAATTCTTTGATGATACAATTTTACAAAACCTCCTTTCTATATATAGGAGTCCATGGGGCCACAATGTAATCCTAGTGGGACCACAATGTAATCCTAACCGACCTAAAAATAATAATTTAAGGGCACAATAATAACAATATGGGGGTTACAGGGGTACAATAATTACAATAAGGGGGTTACACTAACAAAAATAAGGGACTATACTAGTAATATAGGGACCTAACATGCCCCTCTCCTTCAAAAAAGTGTTGTCCTCAACGCTTGAGTAGCTCTCAGTGCTTCTGTATAAAATTCTCATCCTCCATGTAGAATCTTCAGTGGGTAAGTTCTTCCACTTGATGAGATACTCTGAAATTGATCGATTCCGTAGTTGTCGAGTTCTTGTTTCCATGACCGCTTCTGGTTCCAATATGATTTTTCCTTCCTCATCAAGTTCTGGCAATATTGTTTGAACTGGAAGATTTTCTCCTATAACCTACTTTAAGCATGAAACATGGAAAACTGGATGTACTCGCGAAGAAGCAGGAAGCTCCAATTTGTATGCCATAGTACCAATCTTTTGCAACACCTTGTAAGGACCATAGTACTTTGGCGATAATTTATTATCCTTCTTAGCTTGCTTGAGGGACATTTGTTTGTATGGTTGTAGCTGTAAAATACCCAATCTCCTACATCAAAACTTCTCTCGCTGCGATCTTGATCTGCCTGTTGTTTCATTCGATTTTGTGCCAAATTCAGGTTATCCTTTAAGTGTTGGAGAACTTCTTGCTGATGCTCGATGTGATCTTCCACTGCTTGAACCTTCGAATTTTCCCTTAAAGATGATGTGATGGATGGTGGATGATATCCATAAAGTGCCATAAATGGGGTCATTTTTGCTGCAGTATGGAAGGAAGTGTTATACCACCATTCACCAAGAGGTAACCACTTGACCCATTGTGTTTGTTTATCAGATACAAAACAACGAAGATATCCTTCCAAACATTTATTTACTATCTCAGTTTGACCATCAGATTGAGGATGATAACATGAGCTATGAGCTAATTGAGTACCCAAACAAGAAAATAACTTCGTCCAAAAATTTCCAGTAAAAATGGGATCTCTGTCGCTCACAATAACCCTTGGGCTTCCATGTAGCTTTTGAATTCTGTCCATAAATGTAGTAGCAATCGTACTTGCTTTAAATGGATGAGATAATGCACAAAAGTGTGCATACTTGGTAAGTCTATCAACTACCACCATGATGACACTCTTTCCTTCGGACTTAGGTAAACCTGTGATAAAATCCATTGAAATCTCCTCCAACGTTGACTTGGAATGGATAAAGGTTGTAGAAGTCCCGAGGTCTTAATTGTCTCAACTTTATTCTGCTGGCAAACCAAACATTTCGCCACAAACTTTTGAATATCAGATTTAAGGCCATCCCAAAAAAATTATTTCTTCACCCTGTGGTAAGTTTTTAAAAATCCTGAGTGTCCTCCTAAAGGAGAAGTGTGCAATTCCATAAGAATCTTTTGTTTTAGTTGGGAATTCTTACAAAGATATAAGCGATCTTTGTACCATAAGGAATCATTTTTCCAACTAAATGTATCAGATGTACTAGGATCTTGCCGCAACTTTTGAATGAGTATCCATACATCTTTGTCCTTCTTCCATTCATCTCTTGCTTCAGTTATCCAATCTGGTTGGATAATAGAAATGGCACAAAGCAATGCTTCCACCTCTTCATTCTTTCTTGAGAGTGCATCTGCAACAACATTAAGCTTTTCCTTTTTGTAGATTATTTCAAAGTCATAACCCAACATCTTTGTGACCCATTTTTGCTGCTCTTCTGAAGATAGTCTTTGTTCCAAAAAGTGTTTAAGACTATCATGATCAGTTTTTACCTTGAAGTGTCTTCCCATTAGGTAAGTTCACCATTTCTTTAGTGCATGCAGTATTGCTAACATTTCCTTCTCATAAGTAGGTTTCTGTAAATACTTTCCTTTGATTGGACGACTTTCAAAAGCAATGGGTCTTCCTTCCTGCATTAAAACTGCACCAATTCCATTTCCTGAGGCATCACATTCCACAATAAAGGTTTTTGTGAAGTCCGGCGTAGCTAAGACCAGTGCTAGGCACATTGCCTCTTTAAGATGTTCAAAGGCCTTAGTTGCTTCAGGAGTCCATGAAAATGCATCTTTCTTCAATAATGTTGTTAGAGGTGCTGCTATTCTCCCATAATTCTTAACAAACTTGCGATAATACCCTGTTAACCCGAGAAATCCTCGCAACTCCTTTATGGTTGTGGGGACTTTCCATTCCTTAATGGCTTTAATTTTGTTAGGGTCTACTTTAACACCCTCGTGAGATACAATATGACCCAGATATTCCACCTCTTGTACTCCAAAGAAAAATTTCGATGTTTTTGCATATAATTGTTTCTCCTGCAATAGTTTGAGCACCCTGTCAACATGTTCAACATGATCCTTCCAAGACCTGCTGTAGATTAGTATATCATCAAATAATACTAGCACAAATTTTCTAAGGAAGGGTTTGAAAATGGAATTCATCAACCCTTGAAATGTAGAAGGTGCATTGGTAAGGCCAAAAGGCATGACCAAAAATTCATAATGACCCTCATGAGTTCGAAATGCTGTTTTTGGAATATCTTCAGTCTTCATTCTAATTTGATGATATCCCGAACGAAGATCCAACTTGGTAAAATAAATTGCTCCATGTAATTCATCCAATAATTCATCAATCACAGGAATGGGAAATTTATCTTTAATGGTGAGTTTATTGAGCTCTCTATAATCCGGACACATTCGCCATGATCCATCCTTCTTGTGTACCAATACTACAGGAGCAGAGAAAGAACTTTGACTAGGTTGAATTATACCCGCCTCTAACATTTCTGCGATCATACGTTCAATTTCGCTCTTTTGGAAGTAAGGATATCTATAAGGCCTGATGTTTGGAGGAACACTTCCTGGAATCAAATGAATAGCATGACCATGATCACGAATAGGTGGGAGTCCTTTGGGAGTTTCAAACACCTTGGAATGATTGTCCAAGACTTGTTGGAGATCTGCAGAAATAGATGATTTTGATGTTGGAACTTCTAGTGAGCATAATTGTGCAATGACGCCTCGTTGTTCTTTTTTTAGAAGCTTTGTCATGACATTAGAGCTTATTATCTTTCCTGGCTTCCCCGCAATACCCCATAATTCAACTTCCTTTCCTTCTGAAAAAAATTTCAAGAAAAGTTCTTGAAAATTAAAAGCTACCGTCCCCAAAGATTGTAACCATTGTACTCCTAGTACAACATCAGCACCTCCCATAGGAATGGAAAGCATTGGACTAGTCAATACACATTCCCCCATGGTTAGCTTGATATTATGGCATTTTCCAGAGCAATTTATAGTTCCTCCATTTGCAACCATCACTTGACATTCTCGTGCTGGGTATAGGAAACAATTTAATTCCTTGGCTACCTTACAATGAATAAAATTATGGGTGCTACCTGAATCAATCAACACTATTACCTTTTTCTTCTTGATATGTCCTTCTATCTTGAGAGTTTGAGGAGTGGTAATTCCTGCCAATGCATTACACGATATGGTTGGATTCATTTCTTCCTCTTCTAGAGCTAGTTCCTGGTGTATATCCTCTTCTTGTTCATTTTCTTCTTCCTCTTCACAATCTATGTAAAATAACTTCTTCTCAGCACACTTATGACCTTTAGTGTATTTTCTATCACAACTGTAGCAAAGCCCTTTTGCTCTTTTTTCTTCCAATTGTTGTGGTGTCAACCTTGTATGTTGTGGAAATCTAGGCGTAGCAACACTTCCTTCTTTATAGAATTGAGTGGTAGGCTTCCTTGTCGCCATAATTTTACATTCAACTTTTCTTGCCAACCCGAATGCCTTCTCCAATGAATCAGGTTCCAAAACGCGAACTTCATGTTGGATGTTATCCTTTAAAGTGCCTATGAAGAGATCAATCCTGTGTTCCTCTGGAATATCAGTTACCCTTATATTCAATTTTGGAAGTCCTCAATGTGCTGCCCCACTAAACCCTTTTGTTTGAGATTTATCAATTGGCTAAAGAAGGTGTTGCTCTTTGTATCCTCATAATGTGCTATCATTTCCTCCGTAAAAATTGACCAAGTGACAATTTTTTTACGGAGCAAAGCCATCGATACCATACAAATGTATTTTGTTCTAAATGTAAAGTTGCAATGCGTACCTTTTGTGTGTTTTGCACATTATGGAGATCAAAATATTGCTCCATCTCTAGTATCCATGTTACAGGATCCTTTCCATCAAACTTCCTCATATCCATTTTTGGAATATGGTGGTTCTTCCCGCCAACATTAGAGTTTATGAAATCACGATTAACATTTATTTTTTTCTCATCATGAGGTTCTTCTACTATCTTTTCACTATTAGGAAACATTTCCTATATCAACTTTGTCAAACCTTCGATGTCTGCTTTTAGATCATTCTTCATGTTTTCCATGTTGTTTTCCATGTTGTCTTTCATGTCATCAATATTAGCTTCCATGCCATCCATCTTAGCTTCCACGCATTTCTTCAAACCGTCCATCTTCGCTTCCACACCTTTCTTCAAAACTTCCATTTCATTTTTTGTTGCTCTTTGCGAGAGTGAAATTTGTTGCACTTGCTCTTGTAATTTTGATAGATCATGTTGCAATTCTTCATCTTCATGAGTCATAGTAGAGCCTTCTGAAGGCTCAATGGGTGTTGAATTATTTTTACGGGGCATATTTTAGAACCCAATACTGATATCTATTCTACAATATTCCCTTGGAATCAATTCAAATTGATTCTTCAAACAAGACTTATGCAATTCGGAAAAAAAATACACACCTTTTTCTTGCTTTTGAGGAGCTCGATATTGAAATTGGATTATCTCTGTGATTGCGGCTCTTCAATATCTGAAATTTGGCACTGAGGTAGTCCTCTAAATTCTCTTTTGAATGCCACAGGTTTGACCTGATTTGGATTCTCCAAGGAAAAGTTATGTCCAATCTCCCACAATGACCTAATTATGGACTGGTTCAGTAGAGCGAACTTGGACGACTTGCCACGTGTCACTGTTTCATCCTTCGGCTCTGAAATTGATAGCAAAGAAACTACAGTCCATGTACTTGCGACCACTTTTTACGGCACTCCAGTCCGATGCTTAGAGAGGGAGTTATGAATATTTTCCCACGATCACCCCTTTTGTGATGAAATTCGGGAGCCCGAAAGCACTACCTTCCATAGATCATATCTCCAAAAATATTATGAACTAAGCTCTGGAATTTTATGACGTGTTTCCTCAGGATTTCAGCTGCACCCTAGAAATTTCAGATTCTGATCCTTCTCTGTAGAAAAGGGTTATAAAGGCAAATGCCACCTCGACCCGTTTAGGAGCTTGAAAACAGACCTAACTTCCACAGATGATATCTTCGAAAATATTGCGAACCAAGCTCTGAAATTTTTAGACAATCTTCCTCAGGATTTCAGATTTGCACCCTAAACATTTCAGATTTTGAAACTTTGTAGAAAAAAAGTTATAGCGAAAATGCCACGATGACCTGTTTGGAGCAGCGAAACCCTAGAATCCAAAGCTCTGATACCAAATGTTGTGTAACCAGCTCCAAAAATAGAAGAAAAGAGATATAAACGCCTTAGAAATGAGCCACTTCGAGGGGGAAACCTCCAATACATTACATAAATGAACAATTCTTGGATGATACAATTTACAAAACCTCCTTTCTATATATAGGAGTCCATGTGGCCATAATGTAATCCTAGTGGGCCACAATGTGATCCTAGCCGACCTAACAATAATAATTTAAGGGCACAATAATAACAAAATGGGGGTTACAAGGGTACAATAATAACAATAAGGGGGTTACACTAATAACAATAAGTGACTATACTAGTAATATAGGGACCTAAACAATGATGCTGGAGCATCTGACTCGAGAAAAATATTGTATTTAGTAGAATAGGGTCTCTTATGTTTTAAAGGAAGTTGATTCCCAAAAAGAGTTAAATTTATGTAATTTTAATGTTTTAAAGAGAGTTGGAATTAATTAGTTAATTTGAGGATATTTGTTAATGTTCTTGAATGTTGAAGAACATGAGAGAATTAGGATAATTGAGAACTCATAGGGATTGAGAGATTTGAGAAATTATTGTAAATCCTAGAATTAGAATTGGTTTCATGAATTTATGGATTAGAGAGGATCCTTAGGGATAAAACAAAATTTTAGGACTTAGAGGATTCTTAGGATTTGTTTGAACAAGTTGTGGATTTAAACCACAATTGGTTGTAGAATCCATTTGTATAAATTGTAAACCTCGAAGGCATAAAACGATAGAGAGGCATAGATAGAGAGGAAGGATGGGATAGATAGAATCAAGAGACAGATAGAGACAGAGAGCTGCATAATTGAGATAATCAAACCGAAAGGGTCAAGGCTCTGTAAATTTTATGAATAATAGATTTTATCTTGGTGTGCAATCACAGTTCTGATATTGAAGTTTGCTCTGAAATCCTTTGAATTTCGAATTTGTATATACTGGTGGTGCTTTTATGTTTTGAGTTAAATTTGGGTATATTCTTTGTTATGTGTTATTTAGAACCATTAGCCAAAACGATTGTATGAGGTTTCGATTCAACCTGAAGAAATTATGTAGTTAACCTTCATGGAAAATCCATGTTTTAATTGTTTAAGGGAATCTGATTTTGTTGAAACAAAAAGAGTCGAAGGCATAGTAGAATCGTGGTGGAATCATATGATTTGGAACCACACCGAGAGGAACATTCTCTATTTCTGTGTTTTTAATTAGAACTATTAATGGTTGATGGCTTCGAATAAATCCGAAGGCATCATTGCTTGATCTCTTTCATAAACTGAGGTAATTTGTGTTGGTTCCAAACTATCCGTTTTGGTAATAATTTTTGTTGGCTCTGGGATTATGTGCTTTGGAAACCATATTCTGGTTGGAACAGTGAATCGGTTGATGTAGTGGAATGTAATCGAGAGTATACGGACATAATTATGCGCTTTAGAATCTACGCTCATATGGAACTCTGAATGAGAAGTGGGTATGGAAAGGTGAGGTGGTTTCTCAATCCAGAAAGTAGTTTTCGCAAGGCATTGAAGTTAAAAGGGGTAAAGTTTGAAGACGTGCAATGAAACTTGGAGGCGACACGTAGCAATTAAAACCACCCATTTTGCATGTTATGAGAACTTTAAATGTCACACATGTTGAGTTTCAATATCCATTGGATTAAATGGATGCAGATAGATCACCATCAAAGGTGAATCGAGCATAGACTGTGGGCTCAGATTTATTGACATCATATTTTAAAACCAAAATCACAGCCAAGGTAAATATTCCTTGTCAGAATATATTATTAGGGTGGGTAATTATTTGGGTAATTAACTATTATAAGTTAACTATTACAAGTTATTTTGATATTAGATTACATTTTATTGTCCATATTAATTAAGGTATAATAAAAATATACATGCACCCAAAAATAACCCTGTGGGCCCCACCCTAGTGTAGGTACTTAATGCAACCAAGTGCTTAATGCACTAGTGTGGGTGTTGAATCTTCTAGTTGAATCTCAACACTCCCTCTCAACAAGAAAGGGATTATCCTTCACCCCAATCTTGTCTCTATGGTATTCAAATTTGCTCTTGGTGAGCGCCTTCGTTAGAATATCTGCATCCTGATCTTCTCGTGGAACAAGATGATTATTCTCCTCCTTCGCACACAATATCTAATATGATGGTACCCTGAGCATTCATCAGCTTGGACCTATCATGAAACACATGATTAATCGATATTTTAATGCAACTTCCGATTATCACAATGTATCACCGCGATCCATCCGAGAACCAAACAAACCAACCAACATCTTTCTCATCCATATAGCCTCACATGTAGCTTGAATTACTACCATGTACTCTACTTCCATTGAAATCGGAAAGTGCCATAGATCGCTTCCTTAAATGTACCAAGAAACTATGATCGATCTTATGCTGAAGATCCCTCTTGATGTGCTCTTTCTGTCTAATGGACTTCCTGCCCAATCTACATCTGTGAAGCCTTGAAGCTTCACTCCCTCTGTCCGTATGTACCATAGACCATACTCTGATGTGACCCTTAGGTATCTCAAGACATGCTTCCTCTCCTTCCAAAAGAGCTTGGTAGGCTTAACCATAGCTTGAATCAACTGGTTAACTGTGTAGAAAATGTCTGGTCTAGTGTTCACTAGATACATCAGTGAACCAACTAACTGCCTATAAATAGTAGCATCCACTACCTCCTAGAAGTAGCATCCTCTTTCCTCCAATTTCCTGGAAGAGGAGTATCCATGGGTTTGTAGCTCTCCATGTGAAACTTACCCGCATCTCGCGACTTCTCGAGAAACAAATAGCTCACCATCCCTTGCCATATTTCCACACCAAGGAACAATGAAGGAGTCTCATGTCCTTCATTTAACTCCTCGCATGATCCTCCTTGCATGAGTGTATCATTGCTCATCACTAGTCAAAATTAGATCATCAAAATAAATAACAATAATCAATAAATTTTACCCTCAACCACAACTGCATATACTGCATAAGCTTCAATTTGGTGAAGCTCAAATTTAGTGAAATAGATGTATATCCGAGTGTACCAAGAACGAGGGTGCTTGCTTCAACCCATACAAGTTTTCTCTTGAGTCGACACACATGCGACTCACCGTTGAAGTTCTCGAAACCTTCGTGCTACTCTATGTACACTTCTTCCCTCAATGATCCCATTGAGAAACACATTTTTCACATCCATCCGATGAATGCACCAAATTTTATCCCGCACTCAGAGTGCAAGGATGGATCTTATGGAAGAGTACCTTGCAACAGGTGAAAAAGTCTCATCATAATCGATCCCCTCTATCTGTGAGAATCCCCGAGCCACAAATATAGCCTTGTATTTCTCCAAACTTCCATCAGCAGCTTTCTTTACCTTGTAGATCCATCTCGATCCAACCACTGATTTTTCGACCGGTCTTGGGACAATCTCCCATGCACTATTCTTGAAAATTGATTCATACTCCACTATTGCATCAACCCTAGTTGGTTGCTACACTACTTCCTGAAAGGAAGATGGTTTAGTCACAATGCATTTTCTCATAAGAGCCATGTATCTAGTAAATTGGTCAGGAGACTGTTTTTTTTTGCATTTTGAAGTAGGGGCTCCTACATTCTCCGCAGCATCAAGTCTCAATATATCAGCTTCTGTGGTGCGCCTTCTGCCATTTATGATGGATGTTTTTTCATGAGTGTTCTTCTCCACTCCATGATCCTCTGCATATGGTTGATCCACAACTTGAGGCTCATCCTTGGGAACCAACAGTTCCTCCTCTGCATGCAAGTCCGGCTCCCTCTCAAGGGAAAACCACATGGATTTCTCCTCATCAAATTTTATATCTTGTTGCACAACACTCATTTTGTTGTTTGGAAAACACACTCGATAATTATAAGGTGTTTCAGTGTACCCCACAAAAATCCCGATCTCAGCTGTCGGTTCCAACTTCTTCCTAGCGTCCTTGGTCACATGCACATAAACAGATGAGCCAAAAATCTTAAAGTGTGAAACATCAGGGTTTCTTACCAAAGGAAATCCCCTTCTTCTGTGTGTATTCATATGCCAAGTATACCATGAGGACAAATTGTCGCTCACATTAAATATCAGCTGCTGCATGCTTCCACCTGGTTTATTTACGATTGGTCAAAGAGGGCCTTGATCATGCAACATCACTCTTGATGCACCCACGATCGTTCCATTCTTTCTTTCCCCGACCCCATTCTGCTTTGGGTTATGAGGTGCTATAAATTCTCTTTGAATTCCTTCTTTGCTGCAGAAGTTCTTGAATTCGTTAGAGATATATTCTCCACCATTATCGCTCCTAAGATCCTTCACTTGCTTCCCGGACTCTTCCTCCACTAGTGCTTTAAACTCAAGAAACTTTGAGAATGTCTGGTCTTTCTTCTGCATGAATAATATCCAGCACTTATGAGAAAATTCATCACCGACTATCATATAGTACTTATGTTTTGTTGTCGAAGCAATAGAGAATGGTCCACACAGGTCTCTATGAACTCTCTCAAGGATCCCCGAAGCTCGTTTCTCCTTCTCATGAAAGGTGGCCTTTACATATTTTTCCATAGTACATCCCTTGCATGTGTCTGACTACGCAAGTGTACCCTTGGGAAGACCAGTAGAAATATGTTGCATGACTTTCAAGGCTCCATGGTGAAGATGGCCCAACCTCCTGTGCCATAATTCGCACTCATCCTGGCTTGCCACTTTGTCTGCCTTTCCCATCAATGCTACGTAGCCATATACATATTGATTGTAGAGATTCTTAACTTGAATCCCTATCTTATTGGTTTGTCTTGTTGTTTTGTGTCACAGGAGATATTTTTCTTCACTAAAATCAACATCATAGCCTCTATCCCCCAACATTGCAGCTGAGACTAAATTTTTCTTCAAACCTGGTACATGCGTTACATATTTTAATTGAAAGGGTTTACCTAACTACATTTGGAAGGTAATGGTACCAATACCCATAGCACTATAACACCCATCATCACCCATATCAATATGCATCTGAAGATCCTTCTCCTCCAAGCTACTGAAAAGTTCCTTGTCTCCCGTCGTGTGAAAGGAAGCACCACTATCCAAATACCACAGAGATCCCAATGCACTTGACACCATGCATGCGATCAATGAGTAGTCAAGCTCAAATTTCGAGGCAAAAGCCTCACCAGTTGCATCTCCTCTAGCCTTCTTGTTCTTCTTCTTTTGTGGACAGTTAGTAGCATAATTCCCATGCTTGTGATAGTGAAAACACTTCACCCTGGACATGTCCCGCTTCTTGCCATCTTTGGAATCGGATTTGGAATGGAATTTCTTACCCTTCCCCTTCTTTGCCTTGGCAACCAAAGCACAATATTCATCATCTTCATTCTTAGATGAATATCCATCTTTGGTGTTCCATCTGAACTCCTCCTGCACCAAATTTGACCACAATCATTCCCAATATGGCAACTTTTCCCTTCCATTGGCTGAGTCTTGATAACTATGCCAAATCTTGGGAATTCCTAGGAGATCCAAACTCACCAAATCATCATCAAGGAAAATTATGCCAATGCTCCCTAGTTCATCCCAACATTGGAAAAAATTTGATAAATATTTTGGCATGGACTCGCCCTTCTCCATCTTGATCTTCCTAAGTTTAGCTTTGAGCACCAATTTCCTATGGTTGTTGTTGCTCTGAAATAGATTCGTTAAAGCCTTCCAAATTTCATATGGTGTGGCTTTCCCATCGAGGCTTGAGACAATGTGGTATCATACTCCCTCCAATAGGATCCTCCTTGTCTTTTCCACTTTATTTTGCTATGCATCAAGATTTGCAACATCTGTCACAACATGTTTAGGAACATCATTGTCAATGAATTCCTTCAATCGATTATATTCGAGTACTGCCTACATCCTGTCCTTCCAAGAAATATAGTTTGAGCTACCCTCGAGTGCATACTCCAACCACAAGCCATTGAAATCCATTTCGATCCTGAATTATATGTAGCACCAAGAAATTATTTCTGCAAATTCGAATTCTATCCAGTCACAAACTCGGCTCCTCCTTCACAATTGTGATTTACTGAGCTCTGATACCATGTAGAAATTATACAACAAGCATGTATATCATGGATTCAATCCAATCTAAAAATGTAGTAAAGTTAATACTGAATTGCTTCTACAAATTAATTGCGGAATTAAAAACACAATCGCCAATCACATGAAGCAAAGAAGATTCAAACAAGCCACAACACATATAATTTCTCAGGGAAAGCTTGCTGCTAAAAACCCCACTATATTATATTGTATATTCAACATGGAATCATGAAACAATTACATAAAACTCTTCTCACAAGAGACCTCCTGTACTCAGTTAATTGCCTCACACTTTCACACATAAAACTTACCAATACTTATCCAATTTACTGCCTCCAGACAGCCTTCTTGCCTTGCACAATCCCTATTATTTAGGAATTTTGGCCTTCCTTGACTGTGCAAGTATCATGGGCACTCCAATTGGTGTTTGGTTGCATGGGTGCAACCCAATAATCCTACAATTTATAGTCAACTTCCTTTTCACCTATATCTCAACTGGGTCTCCACTAGATCTGACATCCATGCAGCTAATAATAGTAAATCCTTAGTTGCATGTGAGATCACTGATTGTGAATTAATTAATATTTAATTCACTTGATATCTCACTAGTGTATCAAGCATTTACAACTAGCACAACTGATTTTAACTCACTTAACTGAGTTAAACCGATTACAACCTGCATTAACTAATGCTCCACTACACTTCGAACTCTGTTACAACTAGAATTACTCTGCATGCCTCACCAACTACCTATAACTCAAAATTCATGAGCTAACTGAGTTTATCACACTTATTTAACTATTAAAAGTTATTTTGAGATTAGATTACATTTTATTGTCCATCTTAATTAGGGGATAACTAAAATAGGCATGCACCAAATTTTTCCTTGTGGTCCCACCCTAGTTTAGGTGTTGCTTGGATCTCCTGGTCCCACACTAGGTGTGGGTGCTGAAATTTCTTGTTGAATCTCAAAAAATATGTCCCGATCCGATACCTTTGGAATGTTCTTCGTGCAACATTGCTCTAGTGTTGTTCGCACATGCAACTCTCTTGAAATTGAATAGCCTCCAAACAGCTAAATCAATATAATGCATCTATCATCAGAGTCTTATGACTACTGCTAGCTACTGCACATGTCTACTGGACTCTCTGCGCTATTGATATCTGCATCCATGCACTCTACACTATTTCCAAATCTAATCTACGCTCTAGTATCTGACACCTCTCACTCTGATTTCTATCCTCCTGACATCTGACTACATCAATATAACTAATCCTTCATGCTACTGCTATATTGTGGGCTCCTCGTAGCCAAGTTCGATCCATGAGACACACCATCTCAATGGACCCTGCCTAAATTTCTTCTTGGGATTAATTACACACATCGCCCCACCGCACACCTGGAGGTATAGCTACATGTACTCCCTCTGCCTATCTAGATCAAAATTTCCCCCTCCTAGAGGTCTCTGCTTGAGTGGACTCTTCCACATGGTCTCCTCTCTGCTTCTCCAATTGTGGTTGCTCCACAACCTTCTAAGACTGCTTCTGAGGCTGCATGTTGAGAGATAATTTCTCCCTCTCAACCAAAAACCATTAACCACTGCTTTTCTCCTCGAATCCTTGCATGCATCCTCAACCTCGAGAGCATATAGGTTCTTAACTCTTGAACCAATCTGCTTCACCTATCCCATGGCTATGTGTTTAAGGAATACCTTTCCTTTTCTCAACATAACCTCATAACCACGGTATTCCAATACCGCTACAGAGACAACAGTCTTCCTTATGCCTGGAACATACAAAACATCTGCTAGTCGAATAGGGGGGCCAGACTCCCTCTGAAAGATAATTGTACCTATCCCTGTCGCGCTATACCTCTCGTCATCTCCAAAATCTATATTCTGCTGGAGGTCCTTCTGCTCCAAGCTACTAAAGAGTTATTTGTTTCCTATCATGTGGAAAGATGCTCCACTATCCAAGTACCACATAAATCCCATCATTGTTGACGCCATGCATGCGATGAGAGTGAAGTCCAACTCAAACTATGGGGCCAAATCTTCACCAGCTGTAGCTCCTAGAGCCTTCTTATTGTTCTTCCTATTTTGTGGACAATTTGTGGGATAGTGTCCATGATCATGACAATGAAATCATTCCACCTTTGTCATATCACACTTCTTGCCTTATTTTTCAGTCTCAAATTTGGAATGGGACTTCCTCCCCTTCCCCTTCTTTGCCTTACCAGCCAAGGCACATTTTTACTCATCATTAGTCTTGGAAGATGATCCATCCCTGGTATTCCATCGAAACTCTTCTTGTACCAAATCTGACCAAAGTCGCTCCCAATCCGGCAACTTCTCCCTCTCATTCATAGAGTCCTAGTAACTATGCCAGCTCTTAGGAAGGCCTAGAAGTGCTAGGCTCACCAAGTCATCATCAGTTACAGTAATCCCAAAACTTCCAAGCTCATCTCGACATTGAGTGAACTTGGTCAAGTATTTTTAGATTGTGTTGCCATTCTCCATTTTGATTTTCTTGAGCTTTTCCTTGAGTGCCAATTTTTTCTGGTCACCGCTACTTTGAAATAGATCCATCGAGTCCTTCCACATAGCATATGGAGTTTCCTTTCCATGAAGACTCGAGACAATGTGATCTCGAAATCCCTCTAACAAGATCCTCCTTGCCTTTGCTACCTTCTTCTACCATGCATCAAGAAGTTAGGCATCTGATGCTATGGGCTTGCGAATATCATTATCTATGAATTCCTTCAACCCATTATCCTCCAACACTGCCTCCATCCTGTCCTTCCATGCAATATAATTTGAACTTCCCTTGAGTGCATATTCGAGTCTCAAGCCATCGAAAGACATCCTGATCCACTTATAGCTCCAAAGAAAGTACTTGCAAATTTGAATATTTTTCAACACAAACTCAATTTCTTCTCCACTATTGTGATTCTTGGCGCTCTGATACCATGTAGAAAATATCTAACATAGCTATAATACCATGTAGAAATTATATCAATGGATTCTAACTGATCATGTAATGTACTAAAACAAGATACTGGATCCATCTACAATATTTGTGGAATATAAATTTCAATCGCTTAATCACATGCAAGTAAGAGAAATAATTAAATAAATACACAACACCAGATATTCCTGGGGAAAGAAACTACTCAAAACCCCTCCATATTTATTGTATAATCAACCAAGGAATCATGAAACAATACAATGAATGTGTGCTCACCACAACCTCATACACTCTACCAATTGCTTCACACTGATCTAGGAAAAATTAGACAAACACATAGCCAATTATCAGCCTACCCTTAACCTACCCTTCTTACACAATCCCTAGAGAATTAATTCAAGGATAAGTCACTTGAAGAGTTGAGGTATCTTCTATGGGAAGCAGTTGTGCACAAAGAGAATATTTTGTTATCTTCATTGGGATTCCCATACACTCTGATTTAATATCTTCTCTAGGATTCCCTTATTCTCCCAACAAAGATAGACTTAGAGATAAATCCTTGAATTGTGTGTGAACAACAAATAGAATAAGAATTTCCCAAGGTATTCCCAAGGTTTTTAGATGGGTTAGAGTCTATTTGAGTTGGTATTCATTCTAGAAGATCATTAATTCAAGGATAAGTCTCTTGTTGAATGAAGAATATGGTTGATCCATTCAATGAGAAAATTACAGAAGTATGAACAAGAGTGTTTGACTCTTCATATCTCTAAGCTATTAATATTTTAATCGCTCCAAAAATTATTTATAGTAGAATGTTTTGAGGACTTGTGGTTGGTTCATATGTGAGAGTGAGTCATTAGAGAGCTTTAAGAGCCAATGGTGAGATGAGAGACATAATTGTAGAATATTTTTGGAGGCGATCAGTTTTATTGCAGATTTTCGTGTGCATGATTCAACAAATATTTGATGCAGGTTTATGAAGGCATTTGATGGAGGAGATTGTTGATACCTTGGAGATTGGATTTTAGCATTTTTGTGTTGTTAAAAATGTGTATGCAAGGGATCATAAATGAGAAAATCATGTTTCATTATTGTAGAATTGTATATGGTTGTAGCATTGTGTTCATGTTTTGAATGGTTGTTATTGTCGATACATGGTTGAGTTCTTGTGATCAAATTTGATATGTTACTGATGGAGTTATTTTGATAGTATATATGTTGGAGATTCATGTGTGGTTTTTAGGTTTACATGTATTTTTTTGGTTTTGTTTATGAGGAGATTGGATGTAGCATAGTTTTTTATCAAGGGCTCAGTTTTATTCTAAAAAATAAAAGTTCTCATAATGGTGCAAAACTTAAATGACTGTGCAGTGCTCATCATTCGGAATTCATCGCGCTTTGTTTCATGAAAAATGGATTTCGTATGCTCCCAAAAATGAGTTTTGTCTGTTTGCACAAACAGGCAAAAAAAATGGCGACACGAAACCCAATTAGCAGTACTTACTGTTGATTTGGCATGATGACTGGGAATGGTCGATGTTTTTGTTGTTTTCCTTTGGTGAATGACAACCTGCCAAGTGGTAGTGTCTTATTGGTTGAATTCCTTGGTTATGTGGCTAATTTTTAATGGTTTAAGTTTGAACCAATGGGGAGAGGACACATGATGCAGCCTAGGGCCACCAAGCCCCCCTCCATGGTGGTGTGGTGAAAAATTTTGTTTGAAGTCCGGGTGGAGGCGTTAGGGTTTGACCCCACAACCTCTCGCACAACACGCACATGTCATACCATTCCGCCACTGTTAGTTCTTAACTATATAATGGTTTCACATTTATTTATGGTCTGTAATGTTCAATGGCAGGGGGGGGAGGGGGCCAGCCTCCGGTGCATAGAACCAAACCTCATAACCACTGTGGAGGCTTAGCATAGAAATGTGGAGTTAATACTAAACCCGCAATTAAATTAAAATTAATCCATGTTTATTTACCACTAAACCAGATTATCACTAAGTGTTAATTAAAGCGCTAAACGCACTTAATCAATTTAAATGCGCTTAATTTTATTTAAACGAGATTAATTTAGCGGACTGCAAATTTCGGCGGAAACTGCCAGATTAACTCTAGCTAGCCAAAGTGAGCTCTAGTTAGCTAAATTCAGGCCTGAAATTGTGGAGAAAATTGAAAAGGCCATAAATTTTGGATTTTTCAACAAAATCAAGTGCAGAAAGAGGCTAGATGACTATTTTTGGGCATTGTAGACTCATTGGTGCAGGTTTTAGGAGCATAAAAGCATTGTAAATAGGTCATTTTGAAAATTTTAACATAATATAGAGGTCCAAGCCATGGAAGTTGGACCAAGGAGATGTAGCCTAGGAGGGGTGAATCCTTCATCAAATACCTGTGTAGATGTGTTGTATGGTGATGTACTATAATTTTATTTGCTGATGTTCATCCTTTATTTTATGTTAATTTTTTCATTAAATTAACATGAAAAACACTCATGAGACTTGATAATTTGCAAGAGAACTTGAACCCTTAAGCACATATAAGACATTTTTTTTCAAATCCTGAAAGAGGAATTAGATGAGCATTAATAATATCCGCCATTCAAATCATTTTTGGTATCAGAGCTTTAGGTTTCTAGGTATTTAGGTTTTTTTTTGCAAGAAGGGATATAATTATTTTCAAGTTTGTGTCATCCTTGCAAGGTTAAAACTCAAAAGAGAAGGGAAGTTGGTTGAGAGCCCTATAGTTGGGTCAAGAGGAAGAAGGGAAAGGTTTCCAAAGTCTTCAACACCAACACATCCTCAAGTTGAAGTTAAGTCTTCAATGAGAATGTCTCATGAAGGAAAAACTACCATGAGAGAAGATAAGAGAGCATTCAGGAAGGAATTATTTGATATGACTGAGATGGTTAAGGTCCTCCATGAGAAGAGGAATATAAGGATGTAAGGAGAAAGTTTTAGGCCTCCAATAGGAGAGGGTTATTTGGGATGAAGAGGCTGTGGAGATGGTAAGAAACCACCATCCACTCCACCATCATCCTCACCAAAATCTACACCTTCCTCTGCATCATCTTTCACTACTACAACCCTACAATCTGTTCATACACATGCTTCAAAAGGAGCTGGAAAATCACCCTTACTTAAACTTGATGTCAATTTTGAGATACCGATGTATAATGCCGAAGTGAATGCAGATAAGTTGGATAATTGGATTTCTTCAACTGGAGTTTTATTACAGAATACATAACTTTCAAGAAGATGACATAAAAATTCAATTGGCTTCGTTGAGAATGGAGGGTGCAACACTTGTATGGTGGGAAGAAAGGATTCGATATGAGATTAAAAAACATGGTAAGATCTAAATGTATTGGTATAATTTTATAACTTCCATTAAAAGGAAAATTTTCCCTCTAACTTACTTACAAAAAGCCATTATGGATTGGCATAATTTTAGACAATTGAAAGGGAAAAGTGTGCAATATTGCACTCATGAATTTAGGAAAAGGGGTCTTATTTTTTGTGTCAATTTGTCTTCTCAAGAAAATGTGTTAAAGTATATTGGGGGTTTGAACAACTATCTTAGACATACTATTCTCATGTTCAATCACACAAACTTAGATGAGGTTTGTGTTCAAGCCATACATCTAGAAGAAAGAGGGAAACATAGTGCAGATGAGAAAAGTGATAGTCTCCTTGAGTATGATGGTAAAGGAAAGGGTAAGTTTAATGGAAGAGGACATAAAAATGGTTCTATTAAAATAGAGAAAGAGAAACTCATATGTAAACATTTTTCTAAAAATGCACATGGTGAAGACCATTGTTGGCAACTTCATCTAGAGTTTAAGCCAAACAAACTTAAAGCCAAAGAGAAGGAGAAAACTATTGCAATCATTGAACATGACTTAGGTTCAGATTCAGGAAATGAAACCAAGTTGACAGAAATGGGTTTGAAAGGTAAGAACATAGCAAGAACTAGTTCTTCAAGTTGTTCTAATGTAACTCAAGATGAAGATACAAGAATTGAACTCTTTCATATTAGAGTTGTTTCAAAGCATACTAAAATAGACACATTATTTGATAGTGGTTCTCAAGCTAATTTGATTTCTGAAGACTTAGTTAAGAAGTTAAATCTTGATATTGTTACAAATCCAAGACCTTATCCTTTAGGTTGGATATGCAAGAATGAAAACTTGCAGATAACAAGTGCATCCTAAGTTTTGCAATCAATTCAAACTTTCTTGATGAAGTTGAACTTGATGTCATTTCACTTGAGATTTCAGCTATTGTTTTGGGAAGTCATTATCTTTATGATAGGAGGGCGTTATTTCATCGCCATGAGAATAAGTACCAATTTTTCAAGGATAGAATTGAGTACATAGTTAGAGCGCATAATAAGAAGAGAACTTTGTCTATTATACATGCAGGAGAAATGAAGAGAATAATGAATGCAAGTCAAAATTTGGCTTTCTTAATTTTCAAGCATAGTGATGTTTTGAATGAGACCTTTCAAAAATATGCATCAAATGATCAAGATGATTTCACTGAAGTTGCTAATGTTTGTAATAATATGTTTAAGGGCTCTAACATGTTGTCTTTGAAAAGAGGTAAACAACATGTGAAATATTTGAAGCAGTCTACATCAGTGTTGAATAGTGATGGAAGCAAGATGTCGGTGCAAGAGAGTGCAAAGGTCAAAGAGAAAGCGTAAAAAAAATTGACAAAGAAGGCATAGGTTCCACAAGTACTTGTTTTTGGTTTCAAAATGGTACATGGAAATGGCAAAAACACTTGGCCAAAATTCGAATCAAGTACAAGGCAAGACAAGCTAAAAATCGCCATGTAGACAATGTTCGAGGTGAGACAATTTTCAAGTTTCCTTTGATTGATGACCAAGGTGGAAACAAGTTTGTTTCTTCAAGGAAAACTTGTTTTTCTAAAAATTCAAGGATATTTTAGTATGAAGGTGTCTACAACAACAAGACATGGTCTCTAGAATCAAGGAAAAAGACTAGCTTTTATGAAAAGATTAGATTGTCAAAATTGGGAAAATTCCAGTGGATTGAGACTGGAAAGGTGAGGGAACTGTACTCTCATCCACATGTTCAGTAGTGAAAGAGATTTTTGGGTCCAAAATTCTTCTAGTGGGGAGGAATGTACAGGGGCTCATTTTTATGGTTAAAATCAAATTTCTCAAAAATGGAGTGAGACTGTTGCAATACTTATAAGGTATAAGAACTCCTTCATCAAATCCCTATGTTGATGTGTTGTATGGTAATGTACCGTAATTTTATTTGTTTTTTTAAAGTCTTTATTTTACGATAAATTATTCATAAAAATAACATGAAAATCACTCATGAAACTCAATCATTTACAAGAGAACTTGAACCCTTAAGCACATATAAGACATTGTTTTCAAATTCTGAAAGAGGAATTAGCAAAACATGACTAATATCACTCCATTCAGATCAGTTTGTGTATGTGAAAGCATTTTGTGATTCTAGTTTTAAAATTGGATGAAACGAGGTTCATGTTTTTTGTAATGCAAATTTCATGAGCCAAATGTGAAAATTTTTGAAACGAGATCCATGAAGGTTTTATGTAATGTTCCAAAAATGGATTTCTCAGCCAGACATGCCTGAAAAACGAATTTTTCAAGTATGTGAGCTTCATATATCATAAAAAGTGTTTATAAACACTTAGAAATCAATTACAAATGCTGCAGAAACCTTTAATCAGCTTTTATGGGCAGAAAGGTGGGGAAAAGTGAGAATTTTGGCCCTAAAATGAGTATAATCAGAAATATACGTAAAAATAAGGGTCATGGCTCTCAGATATGTTATATTAGGTCAAGAGGGATCTACATGTCGAATTTTAGCAAAAAAAAAATTCGTTTTTCTAAGTTAAATAGTTCCTCCTTCCCGACTAGTCAAGAAAAACCCTCATTTCCCATGACTTGGAAGATGCAGAAATTTACTGAAGCAAGGGAAGTGTACTTTCTGAAGGTATAAGATGTAAAATAGTATGAAAAATCATATAATGAGTTTAGGAACATGGCATAGGCATTAAGCAAGGTTAAACAACAGTTTTACATAGAAAATCCCTCAAGATTGACGTGCTGCAACACAAGAGAATGACCCAGAAACCCTTCAACATTATTTACAGGAGGCTAAAGCTTATTTTTATTAAATTACAGATCTGAAACTGATAAATACATGAAAACAAATATCTATAATGAATCAAAATGCCCAAAGGGCTCTTTATTACATTCCCCTTGGGGATTTCAGCAATACATGAAAATGCCGGAGCAGATATGAGTTTTACTGCAGCAGATCTGCAGAATGATTCAGAATTTCTGAAGAAAAAACTTCAGTGAATGTATCAGACTTGAAATAGACATGGATTGGTTGGCCAATCCATGGATCTCCCTTGATGCAAGGAGGCTTCCTTCACATTAGAGATCTAGCTCCAAAATGATGCCAAAAACCCTGCAACACTGCTCCTTAAGCAATAACGTAGATTTGGGGAAGGAACTGCGTAGTATACCATGAAGAACACATTGGCCTGATGCCAAAATCTAAAATGAATCTCAAATCATTCAATACAGCTCCTCAATGGATTAGAACCCTCCTCCACTGAAAAGAAGTACTGAAATTCTCTAGATCTGGAAAGATCTAGACTCCACTTGCTGCAGCTTACAAAAGCAATAAAACCCTCAATAGGATCTGCATTGCAGTTGGAAGTAGAAGCTTGGCCAAATGCCGGATAGTGTATTAATGCAACACATCCTCCTCCAAAGAGCTACTCCATGGAAGGAGAGAGGATTCCTAAACAGGAATCCCTCTTCTCTTTGGCTAACCAGCCAAGAGAATTCGAGTTGCTCAAGCAACCACAAATCATCAACAACCCTTTCTTGAGTCCTCTCCTTCCCTTTTATAAAATGAGGAAGTGCAAAATCCTAAACCACTTCTCTTGAATTAGCCCCTTTCACATTTAGAAGATCCTTCTAGAACTGCGCAGATCACTTAGGAGGTTCAATGCACCTGGACTGTCTTGTGATTTTGTCCTGTTGACCCAGTCAAATAACTCAGCCCTGCTCATACACAAGTGGTTTTTATGCAACCAACTCATATTTAATCCTGTTCACATTGAGCATGTATTTATTTTTTAGATCTAAGGAGTGTTGCATGTCCTCCATTAGTCTATTATTCATAAACATGAAAAATAAAACAAAATTCTAATGTTCCAATTAGCTTAGCTAATTTAGGAACATTACAGGTTTAAAGGTTGGGGCCTTTAGTTTTTCAGGTAGAGGCTTCTAAGAAAGTAGTGAATTTCCAAAAGAGTAGTGGCATCCTTCCAATAGAGGCTAGAGAATTTTCTCAGGGAGTAGAGGCTTCCTCCCAGTGGTGGCTAGAAAACTAGTGAAGGTGGTGGCTTGCATAGTTTCTAGCAATGGTGACTTTAGGGTTATTGGTGGATCACATTTCTTTGATAATATAGGATTGCACACTAGTGGTGGCCAATTATTATGTATAAATAATATTTTGGTAATATAATAGAAGCAAATGAAGACAACAACAACAATGGTTTTTCCTAGTTGGGGTTTCCACCTAACATCCAGTGTCCCTATGTGATCATAATTTGTGTGGTTTTTCTTTGATGGTTATGTGATGCTTATTACTTATGCATGTTTCTCGTATGATTTATATGCTTATATTGTGATCTGCAATTGTATATTATGCTTCTATTTAAATGATGCATATGTGGTAATTGGTTAAAAGAGAAAAAAGTTTTACAATTGATCTATTAAGTACACTAATGATTCACCCCCCCTCTCAGTAGTGTTCAAGGTTTCCAACAAGTGGTATCAGAGCAGGGCTCTTAGTAGTAGCTTAATTTATAAAGAGTAGATATGGGCATAATAGGTGAATTTTTTTATTTATTTTTTAGAATGAATCCTCCTGGAGTATTTGTCATCTCTACTACAAATTTAAAGGTATGGCATGAAAAGGTGAAATCTCAATTATTAGCTTGAATATCTAACATTTGGAAGTTGGTTTGTGAAGGGTGTGGAAAGGATCCAACTTCATCTAATGTATTACATTATGGTTCTCAAGCAAGGTGCATAATTTATGATAATCTTCCTAATGTAGAATTGGAGAAAATAAGTGATCTAAAATATGCCAAGGATATGTGGGAAAAACCGGAGATCTTGTCTAGAGGTGATAATAGTAGAAACAATGGATAATTAGAGAATATCAACAAAAATAAAAGAATGAAGAAGGGCCCAAAGAAGGAATTAACTCTTCCTAAAGAAATAAATCCCATAAACGTGAATGGTGCAATAGAGCATAATGACAAATTAAAAATTGAAGCTTCGAACAAACCAATTGTATTACAAGAGAACAAATATGTAGGTAAAAATATGGATGAATTACTTTTGAGTTATGGTTTTTATGGATCTGATGAATTTCATAGTGAATAAGAGAATGGTTTCATGCTCCTTAAGGAAAAATATGAATTGGAAATGGTAGTACTTCAAAAATTATCTATTGAAATGAGTACACAAAGAGTTTCATTTAGGGATCATGAAAATATTTTGAAAATATTTGATGAAAAGGAAAATGGGATTAGAAAGGATATCCATAGCCTAAAGATCTAGTTGTAGGAGGCCAAAATAATAGAGGATGTGTTGAGTAGTCAACAAAATGGGAAAGAATATCGAATTGAATACTTGGAAGGTGAAGTGGTCTCCATGAGGAAAAAATAAGAAAATAAGAATGATCAACTGAAGCAAGATAATAACACCAAGTTCTTGGATAGTATGCTTCAGAGCTAAAGATATTTTATGATCAAATATGGTCTTGGATTTGGACAGTCTAGTTCACAGCTAGGAAAAAACAATAATGAAGTACCAAAGAAGCCTGTATTGAAGAACGACACCAGCTATGGTAGCATGAAAGGAAAGAGATAACAGATCCACCAGCAACATCCAAAAAGAGAATCAAGAGGATCATTTACATCCAAAATATCATTCTCTCCTAGAGTTGATAGTGGTGAAATTCAAACGAGGAGAAAAAAATGTTTTACCCCTTGATGGATGAGATCGAGTGCTTCATCTGTCACAATTTTGGACATGTGGAAACTACCTGTAGGAGAAAAATGTACACATCCATGTACCAGTTTTATCATTCAATAACAGGACCCCACTTCATCTATATAAGTTCATTTAATGATAATTGTTATGCTTATAACCTGTTAGGCCATATGTCAATTGATTGCAGATCTAGCACAAGGAATGGAGTCAAATTTAATCAAAGGTAAATATCTAACATGAATAATAGAAGATTACATCCATTTGCCTCATATCTTGGTCATGTAGAGTGTTATGTGTGCCAAAATTTTGAGCACATGGCCAAATATTGTAATTTTTCCATATTATTTCGACCATTCAGTCAAAAGGAGTAGCATACTCATAGTAGACTTGGAATGAATACAGAGGAGAGTGCTCAAGAAAAGAAGTTACCAAGGACCGTGTGGAAGAAAAATAAGGAGCAACTAGGAAAGTGCAGTATTTTCCTTTTCTCATGTGATGATGACAATAGATGGTACATTGATAGTGGGTGTTCCCACCATATGTCAGGAGATGAGAGAATATTTCTCTTTTTGAAAATATCCAAGAGTGGCCATGTTTTTTTTAAGGTAATGAACCAAAAAGAGTGTTGGGAAAAAGGAAAGGCCAAGCTTATTGAGAAGAAGACCAATGTATTTGATGTGTGTCTCGTTGACAACCTAAAGCACAATATCTTGAGAGTAATCCAAATGGTTGATGGAGGTAAGGAATTGGCCTTCAAAGCCAAAAAAAATTTCATCAAGAAAGAAGGTCAAAGAGAGTGACCGCCAAAGGATTTAAGACACAATATGATGTGTATGTGTTGAAGGGAAGAGTGAGAAGAAAGAAGAGATCGAAGAAAACAAGTTCATGTTCATATTTGAGTAGGAGAGATCATTCCCTATTGCAATCCATTCGTGGACAAAAGGTTTAATTAGACTACAAAAGTCCATGTAAGGCTCTTTAGCCTCATGGGTATTGCATGGTAGAGTATGGAAGAATGAGCTAGCATAATCAGTAGAAATATGGCAGCATGATGGATATGTGTGTGAATTGTAACAATAGTATAATTCTTTATTGTGAGTTTCTTGCACATTCAGGTCCATAAAATCAACATTTCCATTGGAGGTACAATGAGCTTAGGGATATTTATGCATCCATCTATGGTTTTAATGGTTCATGGAGCAACTTCATTCATACTTTCACTCATTTTTTTATATCAAATTTATCTCTTTTTCAAGATGAGATTGGAAACCGTGAATCAACCTTGTATGTAATCATTTATGTTCATCATTTCCCTTGGCTGAGTTGCTCTAGTGGTGGTCATGCAT
The DNA here is from genome assembly GCA_034641835.2 of Pinus albicaulis. Classification (NCBI taxonomy): domain Eukaryota; kingdom Viridiplantae; phylum Streptophyta; class Pinopsida; order Pinales; family Pinaceae; genus Pinus; species Pinus albicaulis. Next base: position 28,667 of record JAXQQM020066260.1, on the reverse strand, counting down.
AGGAGTGAAAATCATGTTTTTAGCATGCATAGTAGTCAATATACATATTCCAGTCATACGTGCATCCTTGTATGCAATCATTGTGTTGGAAATGTATGAGAGAGAGAGGTGTTTAGCATGCATTATTCTGGAAATTTTAAAGAAGCCATGTATGCACTGCTAAGTGCAAGTTTCAACCCTATACTTTCATTGCTTTTATCATTTGGCTCATGGTGGGGTGGTCCTAGAGTCAATAATGCATGGAGAGAGAGTCAATTTAAGTAATATTTCAATCATATATGATCATTTTGTATTGTGGTTGAGTAGTCTATAGTTGGGTCATGAGTGAGAATCATGCTTTGGTCATGGAGTCATCTTGTTGTTTAGCTTGCATTCAGTAGATTCTTGAGAGTAGATATCCATGTATGGGCTATTGGAATCATTGTTTCAGCCATGTATTATCATGTCACAACCCTATATCTCATGTATTAATATTGTACTTTCATTATGTATTATTTTGCTATGAGGTGTATGGAGTCCTTGGCATGAAGAGTGGTCTCTTACTTGCTTCAAGGAAGCATTTGCAATAGATAATATTGATGAATAAAAATGTGGAGAAGATGGTTATAGACCAATTACATGTTCAAGGGGACTATGTTCTACAATGAGAAGGTATGGCGTTGGTCCTGTCATCATTGCTACAACCATAAGTCATGTATCTTATTGAAAATAAATTTTTCATAATACTTAGAGTATTCCTTGATTAGGTTGATGGTTGATGTAGCCTCTTCCATGAGGTAAGGATGCATAGAAAACATTGAACTTTAATGAACAATAACTTGGATGAGTATATGAGGTATCTCTTTAAGGGGAGTGTGTTAATGTTGACATTGTACTTTGTCGTTTATTTGTATTGTTTGTTGGCCTTGCTATGTATTTCCCCTTGCTATTGATATCAAAGGGGGAGATAGTAATGAGCCCAACTTCAGGAGTCAGGTTCAAGAGGGAAGATTAGGTTCAAGTTGACATCAATGTCAAAGGGGGAGCTTTTTGGCATTGTAGTGTTTCCAATAACGTCAACCAATGCTCAACCTTGTAATCATGTTTTTTATGCCTTGTATTGGCCTAATGTATGATCTTATATAGGTATTATATTTTTTTAAGAGTGCATGTTCATGTCCTGAAGTTGAGCTACAAGTTTGGTGGTAGGAGGATACAAATTGAAGAGTTTAGGTATATTCTCTAGGAAGTTGTTGTGCATAGAGGGAATATGTTTCTATCTTCGCTAGGATTCCCATACTGTACTAGAAAAGATCTTCTATGGGATTTATATACTATCCTAGTGAACTATTGTCACTACTACAACACTCTCCAAAATTTTTTCCTACACTCAATTTTGCAGCCTACTGTGTCTTTGGATGTTGTTGTCACAAGTATTAAGGGCCATCGCATGTGTTTTCTTTAAGTGATCTTATCCCATTTGAAAGAAAATAAAAGTGTCGTATTTTAGCATCAGTAAGTATCACACATTGCATAAATGTGGCTATGTTCTTTTACAAGGGGTGGTCTTCATGTTAATGGGTTGATATTACCATGTAAACATGTATAACACTCATTCTCAAAGTTTTAAGCACTATTGCACAAGTGTTATCACTGTCGTCACAAAGTGTATCTTTAGTGTCGCACTTGGGGTAAGCCTTCACAATGTCTTTGCATTGAGGAGAGTATTTTTTTTGTGTGCTCTAGGTGATATATGTTGTGTCATCCAATATTCTAAGTGTGTGATCATACTCAAGTCCTATTACTGTTCACTTTGGTTTCAATGATCCCACACTTATTCATATTTAGAGAACTTCCTAACCAATCAACCTGACATCACCCAACACTCCTAAAATGTGTACTTCATAGTATCAGTCCTCAAGCCTCATCCTTGCCTCTTGGAACTGTGCAATTCATAGTCCTTGCCTCCCACAATTTCACATTGTGTAGTCACAGTGCTTAGTCTTGACCCTTGAGCTCCAAAACTATGCAATCCATGAAATCATTCAATATCTTATATGCATTGCACAGTATAAAGCATCAAGCCTCAGTCTTGAGCCCTTGAGCTATGAAACTTCACAATCCCTCAACCTCTTTCCCTCCAGAACTGTGTAGTGTGCAACCTCAAGCCTGAGGCCCTCAACCTGGCCCCTTGAGACCCTTGATTGCGCATATGGCAAGCCCTAGATTGCCTTCTATTCACATTTCAAAATATTCAAGCTTATTCCTTGACCCTAAAATCTTGAGCCACAAAAGTACACTTACCCGATCCCTCGATCGAATCCCCAACCTTTCACTGGTTCCAACTTAGTTAATGGATTGTTATGCATTGTGTTAGGCTAGGGGTTTTATCGGAATGATGAATGATTGTCATGAGTGGATTTCAGTTGCATGTATTATTTCATGCCATGATAGGATGATGATGAAGGAGATGGAGAAGGAGACGATGCTAGAAGACACCTTGAAAGATGCGAGAACAATTTGATCAATTAAGAGAAGATAAAGGGACATTAGTTGTGACAATAGTTGAAGATCAAATTTACATAGCGGACTCCTATCTTCAAGTCATAAGGAGGAAGAAGAATACCATGTTACATATCTAATGAAGACACAAATAGAGAAAAAAAAAGAATGACTTGACATTTGCATGTCATCATGTAGTCCATGTCAGCAGTGTCATGTCATGAGTCATCATGCAGCACATCATTTTGTGTATTATGTAAATTATATATTGTAAAATGTAATGTAAAGCGTAAGTCCAAGAGCCATTTATGTAATGTGAAAATTCATGTAGGATGTCAAAAGGTCACCAAGAATTTTACAGTCATGATGGTAGTCCAAGAGTCACAAGGGATTTGAATGATCACCCATTTTTTATACCTACACCCTCATTGCTCATGAAGAGGAATTTTCACCTTGGCTCCTCATACTAGGCATTAGAGAGGAAGATAGTTCTTTTGGAGGAGAAAGTGGTTGCTCTAACACTGCACTATTGGGGCTAGTGGTATTAATTGTCTTGATGTATATTGGAACTTATACTTGTTGGACATGTAATCCTCTATGGGTAGGTGTAGAAGGCGAATGGAAAAAATGAATCCAAGAGACCATTTGGAATGTGAAACCAAGGGTCACTCTGTTGTATTATATATATGCATATTTGTGAATAATAATGCAACTCATGCTTATCTTGTCTATCCTTACCTATTCCATGGTTGTTTTTATGGCTGATTTTAACATGGTATCAGAGCAAGTTATTTCCTACCCTGCTCAAATTTAAATCACGAGTTTCATGGTGCAGTGATTTTGGATGTTCTCTAGCATTGTGCAAAATTGTCCCATTTTCAGATACTTCCTTGCATGGTCTCTGCGTTGTCTATAGTCTTGAAATATAAAAATGTGTAGTCTTTTCTGGTTACTCTATCCTCCAGACACTCTGTCTACTCCCTCTATGTTCTGTACTGTATGAAAATATGCTCTAGCTTGTGCAAAAATTGACCTTTCCTGGAGAGTGATTTGGCATGGTTGGGAGTGACCTGAAAGGAGACATTGAATTCCAATTTCTGAGTTGTTAAAATTGCATCTCTGTCATTTTCCTACCTTATCAGAAACACCTCTCCATATCTACAGACCTATCAATTCTGTGCCTTGTCTGCTACAGTTGGAAACAAATTCTCTCGTTGCTCTAATTTGAAGACGTCTCGCATTTGGTGAACCTGACGTGAAAGTCAATAAAGAGCATAGTGTTGTCGAAACTTCTTCATGCTTTCCGGTGTTTAGTTTGACTCCTGGATCCATAGCACTTGTAGGATTGATGAGACTTACACCATAATCAACCTGGGTGTATACCCTGATAAGATTCCCCAACTGGGAAGATATATTTCTCCACAGAATCTGCGTAAGAATTGGTTTTCCAAAGTGATTTGTCATTGATGCAGTCGCCATCATAGTGGAATAAGTAGAAGTTGGACCCCAATACGGATGATTCTATTTGATCATAGCTATGAATCCTTCCCCATGGTGTAGTGAGCATGGATCAAACATGCTAAATTTTTGTGAATTCAGAGTCTAGCCTGCAAATTGTACTAGGATCCATAGAATTTTCCTTGGAGTTCAAGACATTACTCTTTTCTCCAAGAGGTCTGTTTCCTTCTGCGTAATTTTTGAAAGGGATTCATTCATATGTGTCATCGATGGGATTCCATCCAATATTTCTGCTCTTTTTATGCAAATTTATTTTTCTCCTCTATATAAGTTAACTGTGCTCATTCGCATAGTTAAACACCTGCAGTCGATCTCGACTGTCATCCTACAGTCGGCCTCCTGCTCCCTCATACTTTTCTATGGCCTCACACCTCCCATAGAACTGTGACCCTTTCTCGTGGAATTCGTACACTGCCCAGCCAACCCTCCTCACTCCCATTGTGCACTCCCTCCCACTACGCCTACCTCACCGTCCCACCTCTCGACCCCTCACTCCCCTCCTCCCAGATGACCTTTCCCCTCCTTCCTCCATATCCACATTTCTCCCTCATGCTCACCTCCTTGCACCATCAATGCTACTCCCTCCAATCAACTCCCCATAGGAGCTGACTCCCTCCACCTCCCTCTTCACTCAGCGCCTCTCGTTCCCCCTCCACACGGTGTGGCCTCCCTCCACACAACCCCTACACCTCTCACCTCCCCCTCCCCCTCTCGCTCCCAATGATGCTCCCTCTACTCACCTCCCCACCTACTCCCAATTCTTCTCCCTCCAATCACCTCCCCGTTATGCTCCCACCTACCTCCCACAACCCCCTCCTCCCACCTCTCGTCTTACCAGCTCTCCCCTCTCCATACCTAGCCCTCCCACGGGTTCCCACGGAGCTACCACCTCTACCTCCCACCTCAGAGATAATCTGACGATGGTGAGTCCTATTTAGTGATATTATCAGGTTGAGTATTCATTCCCTGGGCTGCGTATGAATCACATATGTTGTGTGTGGGACTGTGGGAGACTCAAAGGCTGAGTTCCCTCTGTATTGACATCACAATACCTCTCTATTCACTGCATGGTTTCTAGAATCATACCACAGTTGATTTTCTAGAGTAAATATACCTTTGCGTGGAATATTTCTTAGATGAACAAAGGGAGTATCTAAGTTGGAACAAGTGGCTGAGTTACAGAAATTATTTCAGACCAGTATGGAGTCTTTATCCCTCCGTCAACAGTGATATTGTAGCATTTATTGGAGCTAATAATGTTGTGTCAAACAATTGATTCAAACTCATCTTTGATTGATATTATGAGGTTTTCTCATTGTGGCAAGTTCTCAGGTTCTTCCCATTTAAAAAAAAAAAAGTGGTTCAGCTTCATTCAAGGAGGAGAAGAAGAGATTAAGACATCGATCTTGTTTTATTTGCTAGGGAAGAGAGGTATTTTGTGAGTATTTTCACAAGGTTCAAGAACGCTTTCCTTTTGTATTAATATTTTTGTGAGAAAGTTTTAAACAAGTCTTATTTGATAGAGAAAATGACGAGAATTACTGAGGTGTTAGAGTTCCTTAAAACTCTAATACATTTCAATGATAATGATACAGTGAAAATAAATAATAATTGTCTATCTAATATTAGAACTTGTTTACATGATGTACTCAACAAGATTGAATTTTTGCAGCTTGAGTCAGAGCTACAACAAGAGGAGTTACAACAAAATATTTTTCATTATGAACTTGTTTTTATTCAGAACACGGAGACAAACTCCCATCAGCAACAGGGTATTGGTTAGATCACTGAGCCTAGTACAAGAGCAGATTTTTTTGCCAATGCAGAAGCTCACGCTTCACCTCCCAAGCCCATCATCAAAAATTGGGTAGAGCTTGTCCATAACGAGCATAGAACTGGTCTTAGATATGACAAGGAGTTGTCCTTTCATCTTCCAGACTACTTTAAACCCATCAAATTTCAGAGTGCCAGATTTCTTCATGATAACTCACCTTCAACTGTTCTAGATTCTGCTCCTCCTCTATAACAACACCAAAAGATTGTAAAATTCCAACACTGTGATCGAGTTGGCCATATGAAAGATCATTATTTCGATCTTAACCCATGCAAGCACTGTGGTCGGCACACCCATTCTTCACACATATTCTTCAGAAACAATCCTCCTACAAGAGCAAAGATTCATCTTGGATGGATCGCTTCTTGGAAATGGGCATCGACAACCAAGAAGATTTTTAAGTCATATGTCAAAACTTGTTCTAGAGTACTGAACAATCTTGCAGTTTATTTTTTTCCATCATCTCACCTTGTATCTGATAGGGGGGGAAATGGTGGTCATATACACGCTTTAAAGCCACTTCAAGTGAGCCTGAGCCACAACTTGTCATTCCAAATTCAAATTTATAGCCAGAGACACAATAGTTCAAGCGAGCTTGAGACACAACCTGTCATTATAGATTCAGAGTTGTAGCCAGAGACACAGATGCCCATGAGAATGCCTTTGGTTGGTGGTCAAACTTCAACCATCTATGCGAAGTTGATATTCTTCCTCTTCAAATAATTCATGACACTTCCTCTAATAGAAGACTTCAACTTCTTTCCAATTTTGGAAGAGTTACAGGAAATGCATCAAGAATTCTAGAGTTGGTGGTAATGCTTAAACCATCACAGGTTGTATACCTCCCTTCTTCTAGGTTAAAGGTCTCCCTCTTCAAAATATGGGGAGCACTTCCTCTAGCAAGAGACCTAAACTTCTTGCCAGATTTGGAAGAGTTCCTAGAACTGCACTAAGCATTCCACTGTTGGTGGTCATCCTTAAACCACCTCTTTAGGCCAACATTTCAAAGAGCTCATTCGTTGGGCCTCAAGTGCCGCCATGCATAATTTTCATATTTTCATTATAGCTCTCTTCTTGGACTCACACATACCCCTTCGGATTATCAGGGGGAATTTTGGACACCTAATCCTCTATGGGTAGGTGTAGAAGGAGAATGGAAAAAAGGAGTCCAAGAGACCACTTGGAATTTGAAACCAAGGGTTACTCCAATGTATTATATATATGCATCTTTTTGAATAACAATGCAACTCATTCTTATCTTGTATATCCTTTCCTATTCCATGATTGTGTTTATGGTTGAGTTTAACAATACTTAATTTAAAAGCTTGTTGAGGTAACACATTTTCATGCGCATGTCATAAATATTGTAAGAATATTCTTTGAATGTTTGTGATGTTTGTTGCTTTCACTTGTAACAATGAAATTTTACTATTCTGGTGGCTTTGGTACTTATCTTGTTGAAGATGTGTTGTATGTGTTTTAACAATCTTTGCTTCTAAGTGAACTATTTCACTATTTTTCCAACGATTTATTTATATGTCATGATCGTGTATATTTTATAGATTAGTACTATTACTTTTCTTTAAAAGGCTCACTTTTATCTCCCCTTTCATTAGCAGAACCTTGATACATTCTACAGTTGAACAACCACAAGACCTACTTAGTTTCTAATATGAAATTACCTGTGCATTACTCTCTTGTGTTGAACATTGAATCTAGGCATATCTTTAAGAATATGGCAGTCAATTTATTCTGGAAGGGCTCCTACATCAAATGGTGTGAATTCTAATTGGGATTTTTCAGTGTGAAGAATCCCTTTCATGTTGGCGATATCCAACGTCGTCAACATGAAGATAGCCTTAGAGAGGAATCCCTGAATTGTGCACACACATCAAATAGAATAAGCGTTTCCCAAGGTTTGTGCACACACATCAAATAAAATAAGCATTTCCAAAGGTTTTTTGATGGGTTAGATTCGATTTGAGTTGATATTCATTCTAGAAGGTGATTAATTCAAGGAAAAGTCTCTCATTTAATGAAGAAGATGGTGGATCAAGTTATGGAGAAAAATGTTAGAGTATGAATATGAGTGTTTATCTCTCCATAACTCTGAGCTATTATTAGTTTAATCACTCCAAAAAATTATTTATAGTAATTCTTTGAGGAGTTATGGTTGGTTCCTTTGTGAGAGTGAGTCATTGGAGAGCTTTGAGAACCAATGGTGAAAGGAGATACATAACTATAGCATATTTTCAGAGGTGATAAATTTCATTGTAGAGTTTCATGTGTGCACTTCAGCAAATGTTTGATGCATGTTTATGAAGACAATTGATGGAGGAGGTTGCTACTTCCTTTGAGATTGGATGTTAGCATGTTTTATATAGCACTGTTGTATTGCTAAAATTGTGTATGTTGGGGATCATAGATGAGAAGATCATTATGTGTCTATGTTGGAGTTTCATGTGTGGTTTACAAATTTACATGTATGTTGCTAGTTTTTATGAGAATATTGGTTGTAGTAGAGATTTTTTATGTGAAAATTGTTTTATTGTGAGTCTAGTTTTAAAATTGGATGAAATGAGACTCATGTTTGTTGTATGCAGAGTTCATGGGCCATGTGTGAAATTTTTTGAAACAAGGTCCATAAAGGTTTGAATGTTGGGGTCTTTAGTATTGTAGGTAGAGGCTTATATGCAAGTGGTGGATTTCCAATGGAGTAGTGGATTCCTTCTAGTAGAGGATGGGGAACTTGCTCACTAAGTAGAGGATTCCTTCCAATGGTGGATGGAAAGCTAGTGAAGATGGTGGAATTCAATAGGTGGTGGCCTGCATATTTTTTGGGAGTGGTGGATTCCAAGTGAATGGTGGCTTACATTTCTTTGCAAGTAGAGGCTTTCACTCTAGTGGTGGCTTGTGATTATGTATAAAAGAATACTTTTAAAATATTAATAGAAGTAGACTAGTATAACATCATCGATGGTTTTTCCCAGTTGGGTTTTCCACCTAACATCTAGAGTCCCTATGTGATTATGATTTGTGTGGTTTTGCTTTGATGGTTATATGTTTATTATTACTTTTGCATGTTTCTCATATGATTTATATGCTCATATTGTGATATATAAATGTACATTGTGTTACTAGTTAAATTATGCTTATAATGTAATTGGTTAAAAGGGATTTTTTTTTTAATTGACCCATTTGGTACACTACTAATTCACACCCCCCCTCTCAATAGTCTTCGATGTCTCCAAAATATTTAGCATTTAAAAAAACAAATTCCAAGTTTTTTTTTATTCTTTTGTTAGTTTGTTAGATATTTTTAAAGGAATTGTAACATTCGATAAAGGAGAATGATAACAATTGGGTTATTATTAATTGTATGTCTACGATAAAAAATATTGTTCTTAATTATATTTAGAAAGTTATAAGACTTATAGAGTAGAATTTCTATATTTGTGGTGGAACTTCATGTTACCTTGGATTCATATCTAGAACACTAGCACACCAAACTTGAGGTCTCTTACGTAACTTATCTTTGAGCTCCAACCATTTCACATTAATAAAAGATTATTTTTATAAAAATTGAGGGAGGAAATACTTTAGAATAAAATTTAAAAGTGAGTAATCTAGGAAGCAAATACAAAACACTCTTGTGTCACCATAGAGAATTTAACACCCAATTTTACATGCAATATATACATATAAATTGATAAGGGTGTATAAAAAAAAAATGGAAGTTGAAATCACTATTTATAGTGTGAGAAGTACAAGCAAACCCATAAGGGATATGGACACTCACAAGTAGTAGGGAAACACTTGTATGGTACTAAGTCACATTCATTAGAGCTATGTATGCTTATGGGTAGCGAAGAAATGCGAAGTAAAGAGAGATGATGAATACACAGACAAATATCGTACTCACTCAAAGTCAAATCCCCTGGTCAATTCTTCAATCGATCATATCTACATTGAATGCCTAGGAAAATTAATTTCATAAATAGGTTTGAATAGTTGGTTTATTAGCTACTTTATGTTTATTACTTAGTGAGAATATCATTTAAATTTAGGAACAAATGGAAGTACCCATAATTAAGAAATGTGTTCTTACAATCATTGAACTTATCTTTAACATTAAGTGTGAATGGGTCTTTAGAAAAAATTAGAAAAAGATAATTTATTTGCCCAATGTGTTACCATTTATTAAGCCCTCACTAACGACTCCCATTAATCTTTCAAGAAAATAAAAGGGGCCCCATTTTATTTTGAAAAATAATGTTTTTTTCATGTCACATTTTACATTTCTTAATTTAAATGAGTGGTTCTATGGTATTTCCTTTTCCAATATTTTAATTCTTTTTAAGGTTTGAAGTGCTTTATGATTTATTTTGGTTATATTGTTCCTTGTATAACAACAACCCCCATTATTATTGTATACCCCAAACTTTCAATATAGATCTATCTACTAGTTAAAGGATTGTAGGGGTTGGTCGCAATCTTTAGCATCAAAAGTTTTCCCATTTTTTCCTAAGTGATGACTTTTATGGTTGTCCTTAAATTGATCAAGGTGTTAAGAATGGAAGTAATATTAATGTTGACACTAACAATTGGGTTTCTTAGGTCCATGTATTTGGCTACAAGGACCTTCACTAACATCATATCTGTCAGTTACTCGGATGCGAGTGAGCTGTCCAACATTGAAAGTTGCCTCATTAATGAGGAGCGTCATGCATAATAGGAGCAAATGGAAGGGCACATGGAAGCAAGGTGATAGAGAGGTTAAGGAATGGTTAAAAGGACGAGGCAATAATAGAGGCCCTCATTCCAACCGCAACATGAAGATCAAGGCATTAAATTCCATGAATGTCATCTGAGGGAGGTCAACTCTGCATGCTCAAGCCATTACAATGGGTACTCCCAAGCATGCCATAAGTGGGTGCATCCCCATGAATATCAATAGGCATTATATACAGCTTTCTCCCTGGAACGCCTCGCTCTATCTCCATCTGGCTCAGATTCTGCTATTGAGGATGTGGAGAGCGAGACAAGCATGTCACCGCAGCCAGCGGGGCGAAGAGGGCAGAGTGCCTCTAGCAGATATAGTGAGGATTAAAATTCTCCCTTGCATCTTCAGGGCAATTTTGAGGTAGGGATCCCCAGCCACATTCGGGAACTGGTCGAACATGTGGAGGAGGAGCATCGCCACGCCATGAATTCTCATAGCGAAACAGTAACAACTCAGTACTAGAATATGAAAACCTCTTCACATGGTCACTCTAACAAAGGCAACTCGCTACGGAGTGCATTAACAGTCTAATTCTCAGAGGGCACTCTGCCTCTCTTGCGGCCACTCATATTTTGGACACCATGGCTCATGATATGGGAATTTATTTTCCAATAGAGGGAAGGCGAGAGGCTTAGCTACTTCAATATCTATCGCAGGAAATTTGGGAGCCCTCCCCCTTATTAAGTCTTAAAAGAAGCTGGGAGGAAGATAAGGATTTGGCTGAGCCTAGCAGCAAGGCTTGGCGCAAATCCACCATCCCGAGACAACAACCCCAAAAATACTTCAAGATATGTGGTCATAACTAGTTCCTCCACTCAACTCGTAGCACAAGCACTACTGATCCCCTTGAAGGATATCAAGTGGATTATTAGTCGGATGGGGAGCAAGCTACAACAATTACACCGTCTCAGACCTCCAACCAGCCTTTGGCAACCACCCCTCCCCAGCAAGACATTCAATAGACGGACAAGGCCCAGAGGCATGCCCCAGCGCACAGAGCTCATCTAATGCCTCCCTCCTCTCCATATGCTTGTTGGATTGAAGATGAATTCCAAATTGAAACTAGCTCTTAGCAAGTTTTATGGTTTATTTCCTGTTTGTTTTTACTTTGGTTTGGGACTGAGCCCTTTGATTACTACGAACTCGTTATTTTTGTGCCAACAATGATCAACAGAACTCTTAAGAGGCTGGGGTTGCAAGGTTGGTTTCCCTCTGTTGGGCAACGCACCACCTCCCTGGACTATATTTTATCTATGTATTCTTGTATTACTAATATATGAATATATTTACACCTTACAAAAAAAAACATCATATCTGCTAGTTTCACTATAACATGAACAATTTTTGGGTCCTTCTTGTTTCTTCCTAGCCTTTTTAGACAAATTTCTCAAATGGCTTTAGCATAAATGGGGACATAAGGCTTAATAACTTAGAACAAAGGAATATTAACAAACACATTCCTGAGTGCTCCTAAAAAATCAAACTCTAGTCTTAAAGGTTTTTTTTTTAGCATAGTCTCTCTGAATATGGGGGTTTGAGATTGGATTTTTGTTGGCGGTTATTTTGTAATTAGAACCTAAATTTCTAAGGGAGGATTAGCAAGTTGATGACCTATTTCAATCTAATTTTCCTCATCATATTTTTGTTTAATAATTGGGAAATTTTAATAATGTACCACCTTTCACAAATGTAAGTGAATGTATTTACAATCAACGTGAGAGAGATGGCATATGTTTGAAAGGAAGGAAATTAAAATTGTAGGTGGGTTGTATTACCTAATTATTGTTTTGGTTTGGTATTGGATGGATAGGTAATTATGATTACCTCTGAGCATGTTGAATGGATGGAAATTGTAGTTGTGATGAATATTGAAATGTTGTATGAGGTTGAGAGGGGAAATTGTTGGCTTTGAGAAGGTAAATATCCAAAGGGTTTATTCCCTTGCCTTCCTTGCTGTCAGGGTTTCCCTCGACTTGTATTTGGTAAAAAAAAAAATATAAGAATAAAGGGATTGGACCCAATGGTGAAAAGTGAGGAGTTTTTCACAATTGGGAAAAGTTTGATTCTTGTGAGGGCCACTTATCTTGAAAGACATGGGACACCTTGAAGTAGTGGTGTGATTGCACCCAAAGATATTATATTAACGGTCTCATGACCCATGCACACATAAGTGTATCAAATCCCACTCCAATGTATTTTTCAAAGAAGGTCAAATCCCACTATCGCAATTTGATTTCAATTCACTCTATAAGGTGTCCAAATCTCAAAACTCATGGTAGTTGGGATGAGACACCAAAAAGCATCTGTTCATATTAAGCGTTGTGGTTTGGGCCAGATGTGATCCTCAAGTGACTTTGATGGATTAGATGACCTTGGGTTGTGGTTTCTAAAACCACAAGTTAGTCCAACAAGTCAAAGACATGTTATTAGGACAATGTCATGCTGAAAGTGTTTCCATAATTTCAGTGAAGAACTTAGGCTCCACATTAATGGCAATTGTCACCATGCATTAAATGAGTTAGTCCACTAAGATGAAATGATTTTGTGCCATCACATTCATGGATTCTGAATATAAGATGCTAAGAGGAATGCATCATTAACTATGTGTTATTCTTTACCATGAATGATAATGTCTAAATTTATTAGCATTAACAGTGATAAATAATATTAATTAATTGAAAAGTATTTTTTACTTAGAAAATAAAATATATTGATATTTATAAATAAAATTAATTAATTGATATATATTTTTATTTTCAATATATTTATAAATAAAATTAATTAACTAATATATATTTTTATATTGAAAATAAGTTGAGATATGAATATTAAATTAAAAAATATATTTAAAATTATATATTTTTAATATACGTTATTTAAAACTTAATTGTTCAATTGATAATTTGTAATATGAATTATTCAAAATTTTAATTATTCAATCAATATTTAATATTTAATAATTTAATTTCAAACATGTACTAGATAAAAGACATCATTCAAGATGGAAATTTTTAATTGGTGATTCCTTTGGATGATAAAATAATAAAATAGTGTACAATAATTGACTTAACCATTGTCCAATAATTTACTTGTCTAATAATTGTTGATGAAGGATAACTAAAGTTATGGGACATGTACTAGATGCGTAAAGGAAAGGAACAATATTCATTTGATGAAAGATAGTGTAATTTTCAAGTTATCCAGCGCAATAAGGACTGAAAATAAAATTGAAGTCCGTGCAAAGGTGACATTGTAACACGAGTGATATTGTAACAACGGTTTAGTTTACATAATTTCGGTTTTGATTATAAATTTTGGATTCTCATCTCATGTTTTATTTTAGATTATCAATATTTTCTTTTGATTTTATATATATTTATATATGATGATGATGATGATGATGATGGTGTTTAACGTCCACTGAGACCAATCTTTGGTCTATCGGGCCTAACGAAAAGAGTTATTTAATTTGATTTAAGATTTTATTCCTATGCTAAAAAATCTTGGAGAGAAGCCTCCCAAGCTCACTATAATTTTGACATCTTAAAAGGCTAGGAAGGTCAGTATTGCAACAAAGATTATGAAATTGAGCTCTAATGTGGTTGTACGCGGGGCACTCTAAGAGGAAGTGATTTTCATCCTCGATGTTCATATTCTCACAGAGATGACAAATCCTTTCCATCCATGGTGTTTTAGGAATTGTCCAACGACCTGTTTCACTATGGAGCTCATGAGAGTTCGTTCTAATCTTGGCTATATTAATTTTCTTCTTTGAGCTAGTTAAAACAGAGAGATACTTTTGGTCTTCTAGGGTGGGGTTGATGACCTCCTTATAATATCTTAATTTTCTTTTCGCTGCTAGATCTTTCTCACACCACATTTTTTCTTTGAACTTAGAAGTAACAATTTTTTTAATGTTATTAATGTTTTTCAATGCAACATTCTCGTCGATCTCCCAATGGTTTAACCAAGCCCTGGTGTCTTTATACCAACCTCTTTTAAGCCTTAGGTGGTTTTGGTTGGAATTTAAAGCTAGCTTAGGAAGTCTATGGTCTCCTATGCTATTGAGCTTGTGCTTGTACAATAGAAGCCTAGTCATAGCTAGGCTCTCGATAGGGGAAAGACCCACTTCTATAAGGAGAATAGGATAGGGTGTATTTCTTTTAATTTTAAGGTTATAAGTTATAAAATGCTTCTGGATTTTCTCAATCTTTCTCCAGGATTCTCTAGAGATGCTGCAACCCCAAACCTCACATCCATATAAGATAACAGGAGTGACTAAAGTTTCAAAGAGGAACTTCTTTCTATCCCACATTACGAGGTTTTCCGTTTTACAATTATTTTCAAGACCAAAATAAGCTTTCCATCCCCCATTAATCCTTTTCTGAATGTTATAGTTCTAGTTGAGCTTGTGATGAATATCAATTCCTAGGTACTTGTAAGAAGACACTTCCTCCAAGTTACTATTGTCATACATAAAATTAGCGTAAGTGTCATTCTTGGATTTGATAATCATAACTTTTGTTTTGTCAGTGTTAACAGACATACCCATGGTAGAGCATAAATCCTTAAGAAGTCTAAGTTTCTTATCAAGATCAGATGGGCACCTTGCGAGAAGAACAATATCGTCAGCATAGAGAAGAAGGATGATGACTATCCCAGCTAAGATCGTGCCAGCACATCCTGCTTCCTCTAAACAACCTTCTAGCTTGTCAATGTAAATGCCAAATAGGGTAGGGGAGAGGGGGCAACCTTGTTTAACTCCGATATTACACTTAATATCTTTCGACCACCCCTCATTGCTCTTTAACTTGGCAATTACATTCTCGTATAACCTTATAGCGGCCGCTCTTAGCTTGAAAGGAACATTTAGCTCTTCTAATCTATTCCACAGGTTGTTTCTAGGAACTGTATCAAAAGCCTTTCTAAAGTCCACGAATCAATAGAAGATATTAGATTTATCATTGCGGCATTCCATCACAATGATCCAAAGCGTAACGAGGTGGTCTGTTGTTGAGTGCCGTCTTCTAAAACCCGCTTGGCCTTTAGCCCACTTACCTTCACTTTCAAGCCAAATGCTCAACTTATTTTCCAAAATAATACCATATAACTTGGCTAAGAGAGGGCTGATCATAATTGTTCGATAATTAGAGGGGTTATTTGTATCCCCACTTTTAAAAATAGGGATAATGAGGCTCTGAGTCCAAGGTTTAGGGAACCCTTGCTTGACCGCTTGGTTGAAAAGCTTGTGGATGTGGGGGATGAGGACAAGACCTCCAATTTTTAAGGTTTCCGCCTGGTAACCTTCAATGTCTTTAGCTTTCCCATTTGCCAGGTGTTTAACCCCAAAATCAATGTCTTCTAATGAGAAAACTTCTTTCGTTGTGAGCAGGGTTTTAAAATCCCTGGAATTTGGAGATTCATAAAGCTTTTTAAGATAGGAATTCCAGTCGTGTAAATAAATTTTATTATTATCTTTAGTTTTCCTAGTTAGAATCTGCCTCCAGAATTTCTTAGGAGCCACCTTAGAGAGGTGTAAGAGATTCTCTTGTCTTTTACGAATATATTTCCTTTTTTTCCTTTTAGTTAGGGCTTTGTAGATTTTTATCTTGTCAATTTTGAGAGATTCATCAACAACTTCCTTAATTGCTCTCCTCACACTTTTACAATATTTTTCATACCATGGGTTGGTTTTTCTATTTATTTTATTACTTGAGACTTCAATTGAGAACTTGTTAATAGAATATGAGAGGGTTGTAGTAAAATTATGATAAAGGTCATCTATGTTGTCTATACTAGATAAAGGAAGAAAATTAGTTTTTAATTCATTTAGAAAGAGATCATTTTTATTTCTATCAAAGATTAAGTTATTTTGACTATAAGGATTATCTTCTATGGGATCTCTATGCATGACAAAATTGAGAGTTATGAGTAAAGGCCTATGATCAGAGTCAGGCTCGTGGTCATCTAAGATGTCAAAATTTATTATTTCGTTGTATAAAGGGAGATCGGAAATAACATAGTCTACCACACTCCTGCCAAGCCCATGGATGCAGGTCATCTTGCTAGAATTGGGCCACTTCTTTAGACCGTTGCAAATTATGAGATCCTGAGCACTACAGAGCTTGACTAGCTCCAACCCAAACAAATTATCCCCGAGGTCTTCAGAGCTCCTTTTGTACTGGCTAGCCAGAGTAAGGTCTTCATCTAACCAAAGAGGATTGGGGTTGGAATGATTCTTTAGAAGAATAGCTTGGTTGCTTGAAGTTCGAGCATTAAAGTCACCCATTAAAAGGATATTACCTTCATTCCTTAGGCTAGAAATATCATTCTCTAAACCATTGTAAGGACTATTCTTATCTAGATTCTTTTTCTTATAGAAGTTAGAATTAATGGGGGGAAATAATAGATTGCTATGTAGGTCTTTTTATCATTAATGTCAGTAATCTCAATCCAACTATATTGGTTGTAAGGGTCATTTTTATAAATCCTAGCATGGGGGGAGATGTTCTTCTTAATGTAGCAAGCTATGCCCCCAATGCCTCTACTGGAGGATCGCTTGTTCCAAGTAGACCATAGTGCAAAGCCATCTATGTTAGGGACCTTAGATTCTTCGTGCTCCCAAGTTTCAACAAGCAATATAATATCAACATCATTTGAGATCCAACTTAGCTTGGGGCCTTTGTTCCATGGAAAGCCTCGACAGTTCCAAGAAAGAATTCAGAGCATGTTGAATTGCTATTTATTACTATCTTTTTGGTTTCTATCTCGAATAACGACTTTTCTATTTCTAATTATTGCCCATTTTCCTTCCTTCCTAGCTTCTTTTACCTTTTGAACCTCCTTTCTTAATTCTGCTTGATCTTCTGGAATGAGATCTTCGTTTATAAATATTCCCGTTCCTTTTAGACTTGAGGTTTTACTAAGTATGTCATACTTATGGTCAGTAGAGCTCACCTTTATTCGGATCAGCCTTCCTTTATTCTCAGTTAATTTCCCTAACCTTTTTTCTTCTGTGAGACATGTGGTTTCAATTTGTAATCTATTATGTAATTTTGTCTGGGCTATGGTTAAAGTATCCTCGTCTACCTCCTCTTTCAAACCGAAGATTATAAGGTTCAAGACCCTTTTATTACGCTCATGGTCTAATTCGATCAATTTTTTCATTTCATATTTAATTGGTTTCGGCTCAACCTAGCTCCTCGCCCTTACTATTTACTGAGGACTGCTTGTTAAAATTTTCTTCTAGTTCTTTAATCATGTCCTTCATTTTAAGACTCTCTATATTATCAACATCTCCCTTGCTCATATGTTTGGTTCATATCTGGTTTTGTTTTTCCACGACTCCGCAACCTAGTCTCCTTACTTGGGCTTCCATTTTATTCTCCAAATGCTCTATTTTATTTTCTATTTGTTTTTGGATCTTGTTTTCAGGAGATGTGAATTTGTTTTCCAGGATGGCTTTTAACTCGGTTTGTATCATGACTTCTCTTTCTTCTCTATGTTTATGTAAAAACTCTATATACTCATAAAGGCTCTATAGAGTAACTATGTTAGGTCTACCTTTGGTAATCTTTGATAGCTATGGTGAATTATTCATACTTGATAATATATGAGCAAATATGTATTATAAAAAGATAAGGAACATGTGCACGTGAATATCAGCAGACCGAACAACTGACCTTTAATCAAGAAAATTCACAGCAGAATTTTCACCGCAAAAATTCACCATAGACCCATGTATTAATGGAGAAAATTTACTGCAAAATTTTCACCGCAGACCCAAGTATTAATGTAGAAAATTTTCACTGCAGAATTCACCACAGACATTAATCGAGAAAATGCACCGCAGACCCAAGTATTAATTAATATAAAAATATTTTAAAAAGAACCCATAAATATTTTTAAAAAGTATTGAAATTAAAATATATATAATAAAACTTACATGAACCTGAAAATAAATACAAAACCCGATATCCTTCATTTGAACATAAATCTATAAGATAGTTAATCAATGCTTTTGTTTTTTGATACATTTTAACTATCTCTCCTTTTTCTTCTTTATCTTCATATGTTAGTTTTTTTACAACATCATGAACTAGTACTTGGCTATGACTCTTTCCAACTACTAGATTTAGAAGAATAGACTCACACCTATGATATTTTTTTCCAGCATTCAACATGAATGAACTCACAATCATTTATAATTGGATGATCTCCACATCCAATAAGATTTGAATTTTTCCTGTAACATTAAATAGTAAAAGTTCAATTAACTTGTAAATAAATATTTTTTTTTAACATTAATTAAACATGCAATTTCAATGTCTTACCATGTAAGCTCAATCCTTGATTTTGTTTTTCCCTTGAAGAATAATAATAACATTGCAAATTTTGTGTCTGAATAAAATGTTACAATTCTCCAAAATGGTGATGTTGTGACTTATTGAAATATCGTAACCAATTTACTAAAATATTGATAACTATAAGGCTCACTATCATATCCAATATTTGGGAAACTAAAACCATGAGGAATATCTACAATAACTAGGGAATAATCCTTTTTAGATATGATTTTTGCAATGTCTTCACAATCACCTTGTATTATTTGGTATTGGATAGTTTGAATCACATTCTAATGAAATAATTAAGAATAGGATCAAGTTCAAAATTCTTAATATGATGCTTTCTCATCCTTTCCAACTTAACTTTTTCGATAAAAGTTTTGAAACTATCTAGTACTCCATTTTCATCCATCTTCGACATCTTTAGTTAAATAAATAAATATATGTATAAGTAATAAAATGAAAATAGTATACATATGAATAAAAATGAATGTATAAATCAACATAACTTTTTGAATGCAAGATAGAAAAAAAATTTGTGTTGATGTAGAACTTGAATCCAGGTAGTTGTGTACAGCATTATCCTAACTATCTGCATTCAAAAATTTAACCATATGTTCTTGTATTTTAATATAAACCTTATGACTTAATAAATAGAGTCGAAAATGTTATATAGTGATATGTATATCAAATACTACCCACAAAAATATTTTATGTACGTGAATTTTTTTCACATGACATGCATATGTACATGACCCTTGTTTACAACAACTGAATATGCTTTTAAAAATTCCCATTTTTCATCCTTCTATAACTAAATAGCCATTTCTTTGTCCATATCATATCTAGAATTTGTACCAATATTCATTATATCTGCATTAGTTCCACAATCATCATATTATCACAATGTTGCCATCAATGAAAACACATTGGCCATAATGCCAACATCAACCATAGTTAGCCATAGTCACAATGTGACAAAAAATAAAAATGTTACAATGTAATGACATAATTAAACATAGTCAACCTTTTTAGGGTGAACATGGACGACCATAGTCAACCATGTTCAATCATAGTTAAATAATCATTAACCATAGTTAAAAGATAGTGAGTGATTTTTAACAATAGTTACACATCGTCAACCATATTCTAAAAAAAGTCAAACTATGACTGCGATGGTTGATTGACCATAATTAGCTATGGTCACCATAGTTAACCATTGTCAACCATAGTTGACTATATTCAACATGTTTGACCTTTGTCAACCATGGAAATCTAGGTCATCCATGGTCAATCATGGTAATATTTGGTCAACCATAGTCACCATAGATCAACCTTTTCGAAGCCATGTTCAACCCATGCTCAAGATGGGAAACCATTTTAATATGGTCAAATTTTGTCGACCTAGGTCACCATGGTAGAACATGGTCAACTGTAACCTTCCATTATAAATATAGACAAGCGTAATCTCTCATAGAAAATTATGGTAAACCATGGTCAAATTAGTCAAACCATGTTCACCCATGGTGAACTTTGTCAAGCCATGTGAAATCATCGTAATATGAAAAACATTGCAATATGAAAAACATTATTGCATTGTTACATTATCGCATTGTGACATAAATGTATCAAACATTGTAATGTGACAAATATTGTCACAATGTTACATTACATCAAGTAATTTATACAATGTCACAATGCGACATTACAACCACATTTACTAATTTGATTGACTATGTTTGATATTCAACACTCTTCAATTTTGGTCAAACAAAATTGTCCATTAATATTATTGATTAATATTAACAGCCAGTCAAAGAAAGTTACATTTTTTTCCATGTTTAAATAGTTGACCATGATCAGATTTGGTAACCCTATGTTTACTATATTTAACAAAATTCAAGTCAATAATATTTTTCCTCTATCAATATAACTTGAAAATATTCAATTATAGTCAACCATGGTTGACGAGAGTCGAATATTTTTAATCTTAGTCCGTTAAGGTCATCCTTATCAATTACAATCAAGGTTTAAAATTTTTAATAATAATATTAATATTAAAAAATTTGACTAATAATAATATTAGTATTAAGGTTGAGTATATTATTATTATTATTAGTTGACAATGATCAAATTTTCCCAACATCGCAATCCAACACTATATAAAATTAGTCTACTATATTTACTAATGTTGTTGATTATGTTCTATTATGTTTGAGAATCAACAATATTAAGCTTCATTCAAACTTAATCACCTCTGAATATTATTGATTAATATTAATAATCAAATATGTTGGGACATCAAAATGGTACATAAATCTAACCAATGTCACTATGTGACAAATATTGTCACAATGTTACGTTACATCGAAATTTCTTCAACATCACAATGTGACATTACAAAATTATTTAACCACAATTAATAATATGGTTGTGCATGTGTTAACTATATTTATAATTTCATTGTGATAGGGTTCATAGCAATTAAGTTTATAGTATTGAGATTTATACTATTAGGATTTTTAATATTGAGTTTATAATATAGAATGGTTAATATATAAGGTTTATAATAATAAGATTTACAATAATAGGTATAGTATTAGAGTTTATAATATAATATGGATTTTAATAATAAAATTTATAATATTAAGATTTCATATTAGTTTTAAAATTTTAAATTTTCTAATATTTGAAATCAAATATTAAAATATTTAGTTAGAGTTTACAATTTTAAAGTTTAATGTTATGGTCTATAATATTTAAAATATTAGGTTTGTTAACAAGACATTTCCTAATCTAATTGTGATTTGATTTTAATGATACATTGTGAACGAATATTGTATTTATAATATAATTTGATTTTAATGATACATTGTAAATGAATATTGTATGCATATAGGATCGTGAATTAAAATTTGTAATTGAATATTGTATTTATAATAAATGAATATTGTATTCCTAATGCATATAGGATAATGAACTAACACTTGTAATTGAATATTGTACTTGTAATAAATAAATATTGTATTTATAATACATATAGGATGATGAATTAAAATTTGTAATGTGATTTTAATTGTAAATTATAAATTAATATTGTATTTATATTGCAGATAAGGTCATGAATTGAAACGTGTAATGTGATTTTAATTGTCTATTATAAATTAATATTGTACTTATAATGTATATAAAATCATAAATTAGAATTTATTTTTCTAATAAATCTAAATTATACTATTAAACAATAACATAACCAAAAAACAATTTATTATTTACGGTATTAAAAAAATTAAACTTAGGATAAAATATATAATATAGATTTGTTTTGATGTAGAATCTGTTGATATATTAAAGACTACTTTAGGCATATAAATCTCGAGATATAAATTAAATGGTTGGGTTATGTTAAATTTATTCGTATTATACAAGTTTAAATAAAAATGATACGATAAACAATATGGACAAATTGGAGATTACTATAATTATCGTGTATTTTTATAATGAAACTATGAAAAAAGTTCGTGTTAAACTTGGATGTGAACCACAAAAACATGTTTTAATATCTTGTCAAGGGACTACCGGGGACTGTCATTATCTCAGAGTGAGTTTTAATAGCTCTCTACATATCTACCGAACTCATTGTACTATGTCGTCAGAAAGTTTAGGAGTTATTTAACGACGCAATAAACAGAATAGCTTCAAAGGCAGTTGTTTTGGCTGGAATTTCGTAAAAAAAAAAAATTAAGGCAGTTTTTTTTTTTTGGAATTTTGTAAAAGAAAAATAAAAAAATTAGGTAGTTGGACTGTTTGAATTGTATTTTTTTTATAGTTAAAAATGAATTAGGCATCATCGGCATCGCCAAAGGGTTGATTTTTGGGGCATTCCTTTCAGGTGCCTGATTTTCCATAAGACTGGTCACCTTCGGGATAATTGCCCTTTCAGAATGCGCATTCATAAGGCGAGACAGGGTCATCAGTTTGTGGGCGATAAAGGTTGGTGCAGCGAAGGGGCGGGCTTCTTGCGTGGGGCAAAAAAAGGTATGTTTCCAAACGATTCCCATGGTGATGAGCAATACAAGGTTGATGTTGTTCAAAATGAACCGGCCATTTCTGATTCCATGCTTCCATCTAATATTGCAAGCCACCCATCTGTCGAGCGCAATTTGTTTAGGGTCCTACGACCGGAAGATGCCAATAGGCCAAATCAAATCCCCTCAATGGCTATTAATAGTCCAGTGGAGAAGGACGGCCCGGTTCCTTGTCCTATTGTATCCCCAAATGAGGCCTTATTAGACAGTCCTTTAGGTTTTGAGTCTAGTGCCTTTAATGATGATTCACAAACCATGGTCCCCATACACTCGGAAGATAGGTCTTCTCCTGAGAATGATTTGCCTCTGTATAGGCCGGCAGTTTATAGGGGGGAATCATCTTATACAGGCCTATTGGTAGATGAAGGTCTCCCCTATGGGGCTAAAAAGGGTAACCAATCCTACCCAGACAAATCTGGCCCCATTCTACCATATGACTCCCCTAGGAACTCCATTGGAAGCGACATTGATTCGCTGTTTGGGAATCCCAATCTTGACCTTGCAACCTTAACGGTTTTTGATAAGCCTATTCCCAGCCCAACAAAAAATTCTTCAGGCTTATCTACAGCTATTGTATCGCTCAAAAGGAAGGCAAAGGCGGTTTGCAGACTAAAAAAAGGGAAGTATAAGGCTGTGTCTCTCTTTACGGATGATGAAAGGGGTCTGTCTGATGTTCCTATTGGGGGATATGATGGAACCGATGCCACAAACAGGGCGCTTAGAGCAAGCCACCCTAGGAAGTCACTATCATGAACCACATCATCTCTCTGAATATGCGGGGTTTGGGCGAGACCCCCAAAAAACTTTGCCTAAAGGAATTTCTTAACGATAGGAACCCGATTGTCTTTTTGGGACAAGAAACTATGTCCACCCGATCCAAGGCTATTAATGTGTTTTTGAAGATAAGAAATGGCTGGCAGGTTGCAGCGATTAGTTCAGATGGACGCTCAGGAGGTCTGATAGCCATGTGGAATCCTGATTTGGCCACATTCAAACCATATAGTTTTTTTGGCGGCATCCTTTTAAATGGTCGGATTAGAGGCATGTCAGGTAAATTCAATCTCATTAACATATATGCTCCATATGTTAACAGGATGACTTTCTGGAATAGAATGCAGGTATCGGGCATATTATCCCTTCCAAACCTCATATTGATGGGCGACCTAAATTCAACGCTCAATGCCGATGAGATTTGGGGCAGTAATGCTCGTATGGATCCACTCGCAGGGTATTTAAATGACATGTTCTACTCACAAGGTCTGAAGGATATCAGGCCACATCCAGTGGCGCCTACATGGACCAACAAACGGGAAGGTGTGCACTATATCGGGAAGAGGCTCGACCGGGTGCTGGTGAATGAACAGGTGATGGATAGTTTTCAGAATATTAGATCGATGATTATGGTTTCGGATATATCCGATCACTTCCCAATATCATTGTCATGGTCAAACATTTCCATGGTAAGTGGCCGTCCGTTTAAGTTTAATAGGATTTGGCTGGAGGACGCCGAATATACAGGCTTGGTGGAGGTGATTTGGCGCGAGACTAGTCACTTGTCATCTCCGGGTGGCTGGGACTCTTTTCACGCCAGATTACAGAAACTGAAGGCTGCTTCAAAGAATTGGGAACGACAAAAGAAGATGATTCTAAAGGAGGAATTTAAGGATATACAGAGACAGATGGAAAGGATAATATCCTCGTTTACCAATCAATCTCCGGATCAGATAACATTACAGGAGCTCATTAGACTAGGGGAAAGGAAAAGGGAGATTCTCAGGATTGAGGAGACGACTTGGAGGCTGAAGAGCAGAATGACTTGGTTGGCTGAAGGTGATTTGAATACAAAGTTTTTTCATAAGTATGCTAATGGAAGAAAGAACAGGAATGCTATATGGAGTATAAAGCGGGCGGATGGTTCAATAGCTTACACTACTAAAGATATTCAAAATGAAGCACTGGAATATTTTTCCGCGTTCTATTTGAAGCAGGATTGCATAAACAATGCGGAGCAGGTTTGGCTTTTAGAGCATGTTCAAAGAGTGTCGGATGATGATGCCATATTGGCTATGGAAAAAGAGATTACCGGGAATGAGGTCTTCAAGGTCCTAAAATCATTTTCTCCAGACAAATGTCCGGGGCCTGATGGTTGGCCCCCGGAATTCTTCATCCATTTCTTTGAGTTGATGGGTGGCGAATTGACACAGATCATTGAGAACATTAGACTGAGGGGGAGAATGCCTGCTAACCTCAACTCTACGTTCATTGCACTAATTCCTAAATCGGACATGCCCCAAACATTTGCGGACTTCAGGCCAATTGCTCTATGCAACACTTTGTACAAGATCACATCCAAGATCATTGCTGAACGTCTTAAAGGTATCTTGTCAGATTATATCTCTAAGGAGCAATTTGGATTTTTAAAAGGCCGGTCCATCCATGATGCTGTCGCGGTTGCGCAAGAGGTTCTTCAGTCTATTCATTCTGAGAAAAGGAAAGCTATTTTGATGAAAATAGATATCCATAAAGCCTATGATTCAATAGACTGGTCATATATTAGGCTTGTTCTCATGAAGATTGGTCTGCCCATAAAAACTATAAGATGGATAATGACCTGTATCACCACGGTCAGATATGCAGTAATAATTAATGGCATTCCCACTCCCTTTTTCGCTGTTGAGAGAGGCTTGAGACAGGGCTGCGCGCTCTCTCCGTTGATTTTTATCCTTGTCATGGATAGTTTCAGTGGTATTATGCATGATGCGGAGCGCTGGGGTTGCATTGAGGGGTTTTCTTTTTCCGGAGAAGTATCATGCACACATTCCTTGTTTGTCGATGATCTTCTACTGTTTGGATATTTGAAGCGAAATCACTGGTTCTTCATCCATATAATGTTTTATCGCTTTCAAGCTGCCACAGGTCTCTCAATAAACAAAGGCAAATCATTTATTATTTTCGAACATGGTGACAGAATGGAGTTAGAGTTCATAGCTGAGTTCATGGGGATGGATTTAAAGGAGGCTGTAGGCGGTTTTTCTTATCTTGGCTTTAGGATTAAACCCTGTGGGTATAATAATCAGGACTGGACATGGATGGTGGATAAATTCCGTCGGAAGATAAATGGTTGGGCTCACAGGTGGCTCTCGTTAGGGGGTAGACTTATTCTCATCCAAGCGGTTTTATCACAGACGATGGTCTATTGGGGCCATCTTTTCTACATTCCGGATGGTATCATTAAAAGGTTGAACAGTATCATGGCAAAATTTTTATGGGGTGGTGCCTACATGCCGCAGAAAATTCATCTTTGCAAGTTGGTGACTCTATGCAGACCAAAACAACACGATGGATGGGGCATTCTTAATTTGAGGACTTTCAACAAGGCATTGCTTATTAAGTCTTTCTGGAAGGATACGATGGGTAATGGAATATGGCAGGATGTGATCAAGTGTAAATATGTTTGGGGGTGCATACTGAAACAAATTCTATGCTCAACCATTCCTATTCCCAGGCATATTTCGGCGATATGGAGAAGTTTCATGATGATCACTTGCCATGTTAAGGATAGGCTGGCATGGCTTTTTAGGGACGGGGGTGACATCCCGTTTACTTTCCACAAAATTATTGGGCTTCCCTTAAACGTTGGTCCATCCCCGAGGCTGGTACATTGCCTTTCACATAGAGGCATCAACTTCATATCGCAGACTATCAGGATTTGGTCATATGACTCGCCGGATTTTAAATCCGCGCTACAGATTGGGCTGCCAGCGGATGTTTCTTTGGAATGGGACTCTCTCCGGGACGCTTTCAGGGCTGCGGGTTTCAGTTGGGACACAGGCGGGGATTCTATCGTATGGGACGGTCCCATACATGAGGGGGCGCCTATAGTAAAAGATATATACAGTGTGCTGAACGTGGCCTCATACAGGGATCAACTGACAGTCTCTTTCTGCTTATTCTGGAAGAGGAAAATGCCCACTAAAATCGTCCTCTTCGGCTGGCTGGTTTGGAAAGGCAGGGTCCTCACGGGTGATAATCTGAGTAGGCGGGGCTTTGTGGGGCCTTTTAGATGCCACATATGCTGTGGTGATTATGAATCAATCGATCATCTTTTTTTCAGATGCCCGGTTATCATGCAGTTATGGAGGCTTTTCGCTGATCATTTTATGGGCCCAGCATGGTTTCCTGCTGATTTTATGTCGGTTGCCAAGGAGTGGGACAGCCTGAGAGGTAAATTTAAATCACTGCCTTTCTTCTTCATATGGGAAGTGTGGCTGGGCAGAAACAGATTGATTTTTTAGGAGATGCCTTTCCGGATTTCACATGTTTATTCGAATATCCTGGGTTGGATGGATGACCGGCCTGTGCCATGTCTCCCCATCTCTGATTGTTCCATCCGCATCAGGCCTCATGCGATGGCAATTCCGGCGATCTATTTCGATGGCGCCTGTGCGGATGGGCTGATGGGGTGTGGTGCTTGGATTAAATTATCTCAGCGTGAAAGGATTCACATTCACTGGAATGCTGGAATGGGATCCAACAATAAGGCGGAATTAATAGCGCTATGGGGTGGTCTCCGTCTGGCTGTCCTTCTACAGATTCAGGATGTCCATGTATATGGGGATTCGCAGATTATTATAGGATGGGTTAACAGGAATACGGCAATGTTGAGGCCTGATCTACAGGGGTGGTTGCACAGGACTCGATGTTTATGGACCAAACTTGATCATCCTCCTATTATGCACATTTACAGAGAAAGCAATACCAGGGCAGATGGTTTGTCCAGGAAAGGACTGGTATCTGAATTTGGGAATATGCACATACAACTCTTCAGAGATGGCCTATCCCACTGGCAAACTATAATTCCAATTCCATAACAGGTTTCCGAATGTTTTTGGTACATGACAGGTATGTCTTTCAGTATGTGCGAAATATCTAGTATCGAGCGGTACAATGCTTTTTTGACAGGTTTTGGTAAGGGTCGAGGACAGCTGCATCGAGGCATTTAGTATTCTGATTGGGCTATGATATTACATATCTTCTTGGATGCTGGTTTACCCTAATTTGACAGGGTGTTTCTATCTCTACTGGATTGGTACTTTTTTTATATATCCTCAGGCCTAGGCATATCAGGCGAGCGTGTTAGGATCTATCAAGCGAGCTAGGTATCAAGTCTAACAAGCGAGCGTTGAACCTAATAGTACAGGCGAGCGTGTTATTGGTGCCCACAACAGACTGCGCCTACAACCATCGTGCAGGATCAATCTTATCTCTCCAGCCCATCATTTCGCCTTTGTCATTAAATCTTATCTCGCTGAAGTATCAAAGGATCGTTGTGTGCTTCTCATTCTTATTTTGATGATCCTCATCTATCGTTTTTATCCATTGGAGACAATCTGTAGGAATATCATCTATTATAATCTCCAATTTTGTTTTCCATGTAAGTGTTATTAGTACTGGGGCTGATTTGTCCCATCTATGTGGCAGCCCACAAATCTTTCTTCTGTGCTCTAATCTTTGAGCAGATTCTATCGGGCTTTATACTGGCTTTCTCGCTGGAATCTCCCAGCTGAGATCTATGATGCACATGTACTGTTTTATTAATATTATAAATCAGCGTTTTT